>JAUEKW010137130.1:0-11375 GCA_032274785.1 Ajuga reptans
TTGTTCTCCTTATTTTATTTGATTTCTACCTATCTTGAATCCACAAAGAGGGAAAGGAATACGCTTCCGCATATTGACCGTCCTTTTCCCAACAAATAATAGTTGGAAGCTGTTTTGTGCAAAGGCGTTTGGGGATGAAGTTTGTCCTCCTGAGTTGGAGGAAATTGGGAAAGAGATTGCAAAGGACTTCCACTTTCAGTTGTTGTAGTTGGACGAATGAATATTGGGAGGAGGTCGCTAATGATATAAACTTAGTTTTGAATTCTGGAGATGATGTTGAGCAATGCTTGAGTATACTCCCTTTGATGCTTATATTCGGCACTGAAAATGCTGAACGGGGGCCTTCGATCGGGTCGAAGTTTCTCCGGTGGAAAACGGAGAAGGTGAGAGGTTCAAGAGTATGATGCAATGCAACAAGAGGAAGAGGGTTTAACAAGCAATACTTTTCACACATATTTCAATTTCATTTTCCATTTTGGGGGTTTCATATTAGTATAGAGTATCAAATCCCCGTTTACTACCAATGCCAAACGTTTTCATGTCTCTTTAAATTGTTGTAATATGTATGTATCATATGTAAGTCACACTCAGTCCGGTTTCTCTGTTACACTAGGTGTTTCATCCTCTGTTACATTACATTTAATACACGACACGTATTAATTAGTGATATCTAGTGACATCATCTAATACATGTGTCATTTGGTGAACATGGTGAAACACAAGATGAAACACCATTATGTAACAGGTGAAAGAGCACATATTAAACTATAGAATTCTCATTGTTAACTAGTTTTACGATAACTTAATTAGATTCAGGTTTTTTATTAACAACTACTACCTCCGTTTTGTTTAGATGTAGGGAAAACAAACAAATATACCATCAATTAAATTTTCTCTCTCGCTTCAAATCCCTTGTACAAGTTATTTTATTTTATTATTAATTTATATTAATCATATTTAACTAATTTGTGAAATTAAAATTTTTAATTTTTACGTGAAACGGTAAACGAGACATTAATTTTTAAAATATGATTCTTATTTTAGGACACAAAAAGTTTTTCAAACATAATTCTTTTTATGAGACGGCGGGGAGTATTACTTTCCATGTGTATTAAGTGACATGCATCTTTTTTTCTATTTAACTTATTTAACCGTATATAATTTATTTGTGATTTTTTTTTAAAATTAACAAAATAAGACGTCAACTTTTGACGCCGAACTCTTTTTCTGAGAAAATAATTTTAAAACATGATTATTTTTATGGGTCGTTGGGAGTATTATTTCTTTGTCTAGGAATAAACAAATGTATTTTATTTATTCATTTTTATGTGTCGTCGAAAAATTTAGGAAGGGGTTGCTGCTGTCAGTCCGTCCCTAGCTCCGTCTCTGTCTGTATCCATATTACCGGATAATCACACACACATAAATACACGTGTTAATATGTACACATATTTCAAATTTACCGCTGACATACACGGGCCTGTCTTTTTATTTTCCGCCTCTTTAAAATGGGCCAGGATATCAGTGATTCATAGATCTCCAGGCTCAAATTGATTATAGGACCCAAATTCGCAGTTGGGTTGTGATTGGGCTTTAAAAAGCCCGAAGTTCATTTCCAGTTGGGTAGTATATTACTCCAGTACGGTTTCTATATTACACTAGGTGTTTCATCATCTGTTACACTGTATTTAATACACGATACGTGTTAACTAGTGATATCTAGTGACATCATCTAATATATTGTTTTATTATTTTTATATTCTACATTATTTTGTTAGATGCACTTTTTATTTGTTCTTTTAATTTTGTGTTCAAAAAGTATGGCGTAACTAGTTTATTACCTTATCATTCTCCATAATAAAATAAAATGATATATATATATATATATATATATAATTTTGATATATTGGCATACTATGTACTATGGTAAACACTTCGTGAGCACTACCTACTGATGTGCCAACGATACAGCATATGTAAAAAACTATCACATAAGCAGGTGCTCACAAGAAGAGAAAGTTCAACTATTTTTACTAATATAAATTTAATAATGATCTTTCTTGAATTTTTTGTACCTAATTATTGTTCGAAATATATATTTAAGCTTCCCCCATCTTGTTTAATGTTAATATAAGATGATGTTTGCCGAATTTAGACACTCATTATTTTTACTAAAAAAGATATTTAAGTCTAATAGATTCCATTTTGATCAAATACATTTATAAATAAGTTAATTTGTCTATCCATGCCTCTAGGTCGTCGTTCCTACCATACCTTATTCTATCTTTTGTTTTTATGATCAATCTCATAAATCGTGTTCTGTTGATATTGTTTTCTCGATCATCGTAGTAGGATATGAAGCATCACATCTACAACATGTGTAAGGATAACTATGATTAGTAGGGCTAATTTATATCACATCAAGGAGTTATCAATCTATTAATTTACCTAACCTATAGTTTGCAATCATAGAACTCATTTTTATTCAACTTATAGATCATGACATAGGTGGATACGGTTACTAGTTGGGTGTTAAGCTATAGCTGAAAAATAGATAATTATTTTTAATTATATTGTAAGAGTATATTAATCTAATAATCAATAAGATGTTATGTCTTCTTACTCTTATAGAAATAAAAAAGAAAAAATAAATTATATTTAATAGATCATAAAACTTTATTACTCCCTCCGTCCCAATTATATAGGTTGATTGGGTATTTCACGGAGATTAAGAAAATGGTAGGAAAAGTAAATTAAACAAGTTAAGTTCCTATTATGCCCCTATCTATAAGTCAACAATGGAAGGAATTAATTCAGATTTATGTTTTCAAGGCATTAATCAATAGGGTATATTAGTAAATGACTTACATAAATGTTACCAAATATAGTAACTGGACTATATATTTAGGACATCCCAAAAAAGAATACAAGCCTATATAATTGGGACGGAGGGAGTATCCTCTAACATTTATCAGCCGCCCTATTAGATCTTTCTAACAATCTTGTGAGATACATCGTATTAGTTGAGCACCCACTTAATATTTTCACCCATTAAAGTTTAGATTCATCCCTTAAAAAAATCAAAATAGAAACGGAAAAATCGTCTCTAATCGTACACATCTAGAAATTAAAGTAACGCTTTAAGATAAAATATTTGGTCTCTAGAATGTGGTTGCTAAAATTTAGAAACGAATTTTTCCCTCTGTAAATTTAGTGACCAAATTCTCTTCTCTAATATGAAATTAGAGACCAAATACTTACAAAACTAGATGAATCATGTCATTCTCTATTATTTTGTAGCTAATTTGTCACGAAACAAAAACTTATGATGTAAAAAAAAAAAAAAAAAATAACATCGCTTTCTGTCACGATTCTGATCTACTATGTAGTTATTTTAGTTATCGATATTATCCATTTATTTTCATTTCTAATATGAATCTTTTTCACGTTTAATCTCAACACAATTTTCCTATTTCATGAAACAATTAATGCAAAAGCTACAAATCCCAATAATTTGTAATTTATATCGTATTTAAATTGAGGGGGGGCCATTTGTAGGAAGTCAAAGTAAATACTTTATGATGCAATCTTCAACCTTTTTTAATAAAACTTGTATAATAAAAATAATTTAAGAAATATAGTCGATATTATATTAGAGTGAGTCTTGCGTGTGGCGGTCACACGATGTGATAGCGAGTGGCGAAATACATTTTTACAGAAAAAGTGATATTTTTGTCCAAAACAATGATATTTTTATCCAAAACAGTGATACTTTAAAAATACTGATATATTTGTAAATAAATGTGATACTTTCGGTATACTACAAGAAAAACAGCGTCTAACGAAGCTAAATTTTATTGCTTTGCGACGCTAATTAGCGTCACGACAAAAGTACCTACGCTTGCAAAAGTGTAGCAAGTTGCGTCACTAAATTTGAAGTCACGAATATTTTCAAGACGCAAAGCAATGCGTGGGTAAAGTTGATTTAGTGACGCTTTTGTCGTTGCGTTGTTAATGTTAAAAGAGTGATACTTTTATTTAATAATGGTGATACTTTTAATACAAAAAAATAATATTTTTTTCCATGACACAACCGTCACACCGTGTGACGGTCTCACGCAAATTTTTGTTATTATATTAAGCATGATGTCTTCTTTTTCCCCTTTTTCTTTCTTTTTCTTTTCTTTTCTTTTTTCTTTTCCCAAACTGCAAAAATTCTTTTCTTTTTTCTTTTCCCAAACTGCAAAAAGTCAAACAATTAGGTGACTTACCATATCCCTTTAAAAGACCCAACTCCCAACGGGTACTTTAACTTTTTGAGGGAAAGAAATTTGTTATTTGTTTATAAATAAATAAATTACTAGTTACTGTATCCCAAAACAAAAGTCTTTTTAGAAAATTCATGCGAATTAAAGAGATTCATAAAACGACACATATATCATTGTTTAAGTTTATTTATTATACTCCCTCCGTCCCATAAAAAGAGTCATGTATCAAAACTACTTCTTGTCCCATAAAAAGAGTCGTGTTTGAAAAGTCAAAGTTAGTTAAACATAGAAGTTACTTTGATGCCCTTATAAAATCATGTTAATACTTTGATGTCAATAGGATAATTGATAAGTTTAACAAATTTGTAAGGGTAATGATTACAATCATCCACTTGCAAATGATTATATATTGACTAAGTTGACCAATAATAAAAAGTTGTACATCCATCAAACCGGACTCTTTTTATGGGACGGAGGGAGTAATACATTCTTGTAAAGATTAAGGATGTGTTTGCTTAGATTTGAGCTCAAACCTGTTGAGGAGGCTCAAACCCCAGCATGTATTTGTCTTTAATAGTTGATGGGGGCTTAACACATATTTTTTACATTCCTCAGCTACTTTTCTTAGCAACTTTACTTCAATCAACAGTGTCACAACAGGCTTCAGTCCTAACCAAACACAGCCTAAGTCTTTCTTTATTTACTTAACAACTATCTTTATTTACAAGACTTATTTATGATATAGGCAACTCGTTGGAAGCTTAAGGAAAATAATAACTCGAATTCCTAAAATAATACTTATCTTAAAATATTTTTTTATTCCAAGACTATTTATTTTGGGAGGGAAGTCGTGATTCTCAAAATCAATTCTCAAGTCCAAATGATTGATTTGGTTGTTCTAGACTCTTTAATTTGAATATTATACTGAGGAAAATAAATTAATATTTTTTTGTTAGGATAGTCAAATGAATTACATATAGAATACACAACGGAATAATTATAGGCATATAAGAAAAGATATTGATCATTTGATCTTCACTTGGAGGAAGTCCAAAAATAAATTTGTACAAGTTTGACCTAAAGCGGACAATATCAATTCAATGCGAATATTAAAGGTCTACCATGGCCCAACAATTGGTTTTAGAACCATGATCCGGAATAGGCCGATGTGGCGGAGACTATCAGATACCAAAGTAAGGCGGTGAGCTCGAGGAGACGAAGAACGACTGATGGCCTCTATGAACTAGGCGGGGACCGTGTTGTTGAGGTACACAAAATTAATAACCTTAACACTCATCTACTAACTAGTAGTAGTGCGAAGTAAGGGTTAGAATAGTCAGATGACTTATGTTTTACGTATTATTTTAACACAGGAAACAATGGGGGAATTAGTTTGATTTTGTTAAATTAAATCTAGAACTAGAACTAACAAACTTGCAAAACACGAGCAATAAAAGTAATCAAATTCATTAAGACTAAAATTCTTATTCCTAGTTCAATTATTCACCATATTTGATTGCTCTTGAAATTAATGTAACGTTTCTCTAATCCACCCTAGAATTTTTACCCCTAAATTAACAACAAGTTCTATCAATTTGAATTAATATTCCTTGATTATAGTCAAATAAAACAAGTTCTTCGATTAACGTATTTAACTGAACAACCTAAATCTCCTCAAACGTGATATCCAACACACATTCACATACATACCTATTTGTACTAACTTAGATCTACCGTGTATGTGAGCTGATGGTGTAGTGTGGCTTCAAAATTAATCAACCATCAACTGTGGTGTCTCTGAAGATGTGCAGAATCAATTAAGATGCATCCGGAAGCAGAATCTATTAGTTGGAAAAGAAAGGAAGAAAAACGGTTATAACCGTTTTTCAAAGTTTGTAATTTCCAGCCGTTTTTCTATTTTTCTCTTCTGCCCGTTTTTTACATCTTTTATTCTGTATATATAGTGTAGTTTCTCATCTGTAATTAGAATCTGTATCACACTTGTAACACACACACAAACACAGAATCAAGAGTAGGAAAGAGATAGAGTTTAGAATAGAGAGATAGAGAGATCATCTTCATTATTCTATGTAATCTTGGTTTTCTGTTCTTCCTTGTAACTCCTGATTTGTTAGTGAATTGGTAGAGGTGATTCTACCCGTGGATGTAGGTCTGAAAACCGAACCACGTAAAACATTGGTGTTCATTGTTTCTTTACAGTTTTTGATTTCATTCTTGAATAATTAACAAGTGGCGCCGCCTGTGAGAAAATGATTCATTTCTATCAGATTGTGATCAACTCAAGATGTCAATCTCCAAGCTTGAGATAGAAAAATTCTCAGGAAAGAATGACTATGGTTTATGGAAGTTGAAACTCAAAGCTCTCCTTGTGCAACAAGGGCTTTCTGCAGCATTGAGGTATGAGAAAGTTGATCCTGAGATCACTGATCCGACCAAGAAGTTAGAATTCCAGAACAAGAAACTGGAGATTCAAGAAAAAGGCATATAGCCTGATTATACTTTGCTTATCAGACAAAGTATTAAGAGAAGTGGCCAAGGAAGAAACTGCTGCAGATGTTATGAAGAAGCTGGATAGTTTGTATATGGAGAAATCAATGGCCAACAGACTTTTCTTGAAACAGAAACTGTATGCCTTTAAGTTTTCTGAAGAAAGAACAGTGGAAGATCAACTGGAAAAGTTTAACAAGACTCTTGATGATCTTGAGTCAGTGGAAGTAACCATGAAAGATGAAGATAAAGCTATACTACTACTGAATTCTTTGCCTGCAACCTATGATCATCTAAATGATGCTATGTTATATGGCAGAACCACTACTGTCTCTTATGCAGCAGTTCAATCAGCCCTAAGATCCAAGGAGATGCAAAGACAAGATCGAGAAGGAAATGAGATTGTAGGTGAAGGCTTGTATGTGAAAAGGGGAAGGTTCCAGAAAGGAAGGAAAGGTTCAAACACAGAAAATGAGAAGAAATTCACTAACTCAAAATCCAATGCAGTTGATGGTAAGAAAACAAGAAAATGTTTCTATTGCAAAAGGCCAGGGCATTTAAAGAAAAAATATTTTGAGTTTAAGAAGCAACAATCTCAGAAAGCAAGTACTTCATCAAACAATGTTGATACAGTAGAAGCTATTGATGAAGATCCACTGGTGCTGAATATCACAAACGCCAGACCAGAAGTTCAATGGATATTGGATTCTGGGTGCTCTTTTCATATGTGCCCTAACATTTCCTGGTTTAAAAACTTCAAGGAGCAAGAATGTGGCACAGTTATGCTTGGAAATGATGAGGTGTGTCCTGTCAAAGGATCTGGAGACATCAAGCTCAAAGTTCATGATGGCTCAGTCAAAATCCTAAAGGATGTCAGGTATATTCCTAATCTAAAAAGAAATTTGATTAGTCTTGGAACTTTGAAAACTAGAGGGTGTAATTTCAAGTCAGAAAAGGGTTGCTTATATGTTTACAAAGATTCAAAAGTGGTTATGAGAGGCATTAAGAAAAACAGTCTGTATTATCTTGATGGAATAATCACTCATGGTGAATCTGATGTTGTTCTACAAAATGAATATGATCCGTGGCATGCTAGGTTAGGTCATGTTGGAGAATCAAGTATAAAACAGCTATCTAAGCAAGGGCTAATAAATCACTCAGGAGATCTTAACACTCACAAAATCTGTGAAGAATGCATATTGATATTTTTTAGTAGAAAAGTAATACTTATAGAATTAGTCAGATCCGTTGCACATAAAAAATTCATGCATCTGTGGCATATAATTTTTTGCCTAAAATGTAATTATTTTAAGTTTTGGATTATTTTTGTCAATCCATAGACAATTTGCATCAGTTGGAGTGTACAATGGTACCGTTTTATCTTACCGCAGAACTTTGTGTATGTACCAAAAGCTCGTAACAATTACAAATTATCATAATCTTAATTTAATCAGATTAAAAAAAAAATTGAATACCTCTTCTATTTTTTATTTTTTTTATATATCTTAATCCTGGATACGTTACACTGATGGAACATGACACAAACTAAGAAACTCGATTCTTGAAAAGCAAGTTTAATGATAGTTCCGATACGTCAATCAGTTTATGATACTATTTTTCATAAGAAATTGTATGCATAAAGATAATTTTATGCTGACCTACATAACAGATCATGGTAGTTATGATGGACCACAAACTTTCAATGAGGGGAGTGATTTTAGTGTCACTATTATTGAATTTCCTTATTGGGATTCTAGATTTAATTAGTCTGCTAATACGTATAATTGATATGTAATTTACTATTCGTATTATATTTCTAAAAAAAATAAAAATTACTATTCGTATTAGGTTTTTTATTTTAATATGAATTAGAATACCAGGAGTTTTTACTTCTAATTTGTGTCTCTTCCCGAATGTGTTTACAATCAATCGAATCATCATCGCTTCTACATGCATCAATTTGTTTGGCCTTGCTAATAATGTTTATTCTAGTTGTTTGTTGGTTGTGCATGCACTCACTATATATTCAACAACTGAATTTAGGGCTTTTGATGGAATTGTACAGGACATTGAGGATCATCTCGCTACACCAATGTTTTACAAGTTTGTATCATGTTTCTAGAAATATCACATTAGTTTTTCCATCATCTACTATGTCTTATTTATGGATTTGCCCGTCCAGATAGCTATAGGCGGATCTATAGCACCCGTCATGGGGCATGTGCCCGCACAAAAAAAAAAAAAATCTTTGATTTTTTTTTTAAATTTTTGCAAAACATTAATATATTAATTAGGTTAAAAAATAATATTGTGTGCTCACTATATTTCAATTTTTTTTTAGTATAACATATATAGTATATTGATTGTGCCCCCGTCACAGAAATTTTATGGATTCGTCCCCGCAGATGGGGATGAAACGATTAAATTAAAATTATTTTATTAATTATTATTTAATTTTTTAATACATTTTGGTCACTTTTTAATGATGATCTAATAATATCTAAGCAATTTTACCACATTATATCTCAAAATAAACATTAAATCTAGAAATTATACAAGCAAAAAAATTTACGTTCATATTTTTCACCCCTCACTCCATCCATAAACAAACATACCCTAGTTGAGTATATTGTGACAATCTCTAATTATCATAATTGATTTGGAAATGTCTTTCATTGTTTGTTTTTTTAAAGAAAAATACTTTATAAACTCATAAAGTAACGGGTACATTGTTCAAAACAAAAAGTCTAGCCTCTTGAGGAACCTCCTCGACCCAAAAAACTTCAGAATTACACGTAGAGACCAAGTGAGCCAAACAGTGAGCTACTAAATGTGTTTTTAATCCTAAATTTTCAATTAAAATCTAGGAAACCCAACCCAGTTTCCAAATCAATCCGAGCATAGTTTTAAAATAGAAAATAAAAAAATAAAAATAAAGGAAATAGAAAAAAAAAATCTCTAGACATGGACCAGATCAGAGATTCAAGAAATGCATCAAACTCCAATAAATAAATAAATAAAATTAAAAGCATCCTTTGGATAATGTGATTTTCCAGAGTTTGAACCCACAAATGGTCACCAAAAGTACCAATCCACACTTTTTTATTCCTTAATCTCATAAATTTTAATAACCAACAATTTTTAAATTATGGGGAATGGAAGAGACGTGCTACACGACATTACACACACTATAGGGGAAATTTTGATGAATTATTTTAAGTTATCATGAGTGATAATGTGTTCTTTTGTACGGTCTAAATGTTTGCGATCAGTTACCAAATAAAATAGTAATACTATTTTCATTAATTAACGGAATGTTTGGTTGGGACTGAAGTCTGTTGTGGCACTATTGATTGAAGTAAAGTTGCTGAGAAAAGTAGCTGAGGAATGTAAAAAATGTGTGTTAAGCCCCCAGCAACTATTAAAGACAAACACATGCTGCGGTTTGAGTCTGTCTCAAACCAGCTGTGCAGAAACCCATCCAAACATAGCCTATATTTAATGTGTCATTATATCGAGTTAAGTCATTTTGCTATATATTAATTAAAGAGCCTTGTAGATCTAGCTAGTTGGTTATGGTAACTATTCATTTGGGAAAAATTGCAAAAAGATTGATCAATTTTCAATTACAACATAAATTTTAAAAGGTACGTAACAAAGAAATTCATTAACTTTTAATTTTCCTCGATTAGTTACAGCATCAAACACCGGTTTTGACATTTAATTTCATCGTCACCACCATTATTAGTTAGACTCGTTCTGACGAGACCATTCCATATCTATCACATATTTCACAATTTGTCGTTGCTCCCACCTCGAATCAAGAGTGGAGATCGTGACAACCGCAACTTCAACCTTTGATTCCCTAATGAAGGTGGTGGATATATGACGGTCTTGTTAAAATAGATCTAATGATGGTGGTGGTGATGTAATTAGATGTAAAAAAATATGATCGACAAATTTTTCGCTACTTTTTAAAGTTTATATTGTAATTAAAAATTCACCAAAAATTATGAATACTTTTGCAATTAACCAACCCCCTCCCCCCTCAATTTTCTTTGTTAACACAAGGTGGTGATTAATTTTCCCAAACATATTAGAACATGATCAATATTCAAAATTAGAACTCCAATATTTACCTATATATTTAAGTAGAAAAGATTAATAAAAATAATCCAAATAAATGCTTGACTGGTTTATGTTTGCAGATGCATGTGGATGTTGGTTGGATCACTTTTAATATATATATATATATATATGACAAAAACTTGCGAGAGACCGTCACACGGTGTGACGGCCGTGTGACGGGAAAATGTAGCACCTTTTTATAGTAAAAGTATCACTGTTATTAAATAAAAGTATCATTTTTTTTGGATAAATAAAGTATCACTTTTTGTACCAAAAGTATAACCTTTATTTGCAAATGTATTAGTATTTGTAAAGTATCACCATTTTAGTCAAAAATATCACTGTTTTGGGAAAAAGTATCACCTTTTCCTTTAAAAATATATTCCGTCACACTCTATCACACCGTATGACCGCCACACGCAAGACTTATATATATATATATATATATATATATATATATATATATATATA
>JAUEKW010137141.1:0-11374 GCA_032274785.1 Ajuga reptans
AATATAATAGGCACATATATTAACTTAATACAACAATACAAATAAAAAGACATATAATTAATAGGTGTAGAATAAAATTAAAAAAAGAAAAAAAAAAAAAGGGAAGTAGGGTGAACAGTTGGCGTTCATCCGAACGCCACACTGTTCACCACCGCTCCACCAGGGCAAAGTTGGACGCAGCATTGGAGCCCTTTTCGCTGAAATTTTGCAACTCCACGCTCTACAAGCGCTGGGCTGGAGTTGCTCTCACAGAAGCAAATATGATCTAGCAATTAGAGTTGATCGGTCACATCAACAGTAATCAATCCAATGCAGGGAGGATCTGAATGTATAAAGACATAAAAGAGGTCACAGCGATCTATGAAATCAAATCATCAACTGAAGGTCACAGGACTTGCAACAAGTGACAGGCAAAGATGAAAAGGAGTCATTATTTATAGAGCTAGCAACAAGGGTAACACAATAAGTTTGTTTTTAAAATTCTTGCATGTCAAATGTATATCAAATCATCAAGTAAATAGTCTTATCACACAATATACCAAGTAGAGCAGAAAAAATAACATGATGCACCTGTAACCACGCTCCCCATACTGAGTTAACAATTCTGAAAAGGCTGGCACCTTGCACAACTGCAAAAAAGAGCAGAAAACATGAAGTACAGTAGTCAATTCTCCAATGTTAGCACGTATCAACACAATGGGCCGATATAGCAAATAAATTATTGAACATAAGCTTATACAGATACTCTATTCCGAAACCCTGTTTTCAGTCTCAAGCAGTGAATCTGGTTTATATGATATATACTCATGATTCATTTATTCAGTCTGTTTCTAACACTATTTGCCAGCATTTAATAATTTATCTCGGATAAACTTACCACCAATTATAATATTTTAATTACTGAAGCACCTCATGTCATAGATGGAAGAAGTATAGATACCTTTTGTGACAATGAAACAATCCTTTCAACAAGTGACACAGACAAACTACCTGAGTCGCCACTGCTTACTTTTACCATCACATGTACAGCAAATAAACCAGCAGCCACCTGCGACATTCAAGAAAAGAGATGCACAATTTGCTTGACACAAGTTTGACTTGAACCATGAAAACAGATAGCATGGCGAACTCACTTTTGCACGCATATGGCTGCTGTTATCATATTCCCAAGACACGCATGCCTTGATCAGGTCACATAACGAAGTCTTACACCAGGTTGAGATGATTTCCTTTAGATTTCTATTTTTTGTGAAACTAGAATCCTCAGTTTTTTCTGTCCCATTAGTTGGTGATTTAGAGATTCGGTTCACAATCTCAGCATGAAATATCTTCTTTTGCAGGAATATCTCATAACCAAGTATATCCAAAACATTGGAAAGGAACTGGTATCTGTATGCCATGTTTTGAAGCTCTTTCTCATTCAACATCTCAGATAATTTATGATGATTACTAGTAATGAGCACGAAGGGAATGGTCAATTGTTTCCAGAACATGTCTGCATATTTTAACTGCTCCAAGATCTTTGAGAACTGCGGTGCACCTTGCCAAAGAGCCCTCAGGAAGTCCAAAACGCACATCATCAGATTGGGTTTCCTGAAAAGGTAATTGAACGAATATATATTTATATTCTTTGAATATTAAAATAATACTATAAACTGAATTTAATCAAGGAAAGCTTACCTAGGAAATAAATCTTCAGACTTTTTTAGGTATTGCTGAATTGCATATAAAGGACTTTCGTCCTTGGAATCTAATACTTCATTGTCAGTTTTCTTTGGCTGATGGTCAGAGGCATTCCCCTCAATATTTATATGCTCCTTGGGTGCGATGACAGCAGTGAGAAAAGCAGGCTGTGTTTAATCAAATTTATTTATTAAAAAAATGAAAAGAAAAACGAGACAAGTAAAAAATTGAACCACCGTCAGTATTAGAATGATAAAGAGGCACATCTAAGCAAAACGCTGTTGAGAGTAAACAAGTCCACCAGCAATGTTAATTGGCCCAGTATTAGAGACATCTAAAGCATCAGATTTAAATGTCCATCAGGAGAAACAGTCGAGAATTAATAATTTCACAGTTAGGAAATAAATTACATAAAATTGATGAGCAGTGGGTGCCCATACACCACACAAAATATACAGACACATAAATCAATTGTCATTTTTACTTAGCATTTTACCAGACAAACAAGGAAGGTATTTGGGAACTATAACAGGGATTTGGCCCTTTCAACATAATAGGTAGTACAAAAGTGATCAATGACAGATTAGTTAACTTCTTTATGAGCCAAGTTTTAGATAATCCCTGGTCTTTCTGGTCAACAATCAACAGAGGATAGGCAATAAACAACAACAAAAAGCACCTACAAAATTACAAAATCATTTGGCTTGGAGATAAGGAAAATACTAACATAAAATCAATTTATTCAGTATTTTATATGGTAAAAAGTGAGATAACTAGATAAGTAATCTTCATCTTCAACTCCGAAAAGTGCCAAATTTAGCACAACCAACCTGATTGTGCGCGGCCGAAGTTAGTAGCTTCAATGTAGCCACAATTAGATCATCATTACAAGGTGACAGCTGGGAAAGAATGCAGCTAATGGATTTTCTTAAATTAGCAACCTACCAAAAAAGACATAAACGTTAGAAGCAAACTAAGTATTTTTTTTAAAACCCTAAATACAGTTACACAACTCGTAAGCTGCCAACCTGCTTATCATCCAACCCAAGACTCGCATTGCTGTAAGTATAGGATTGTGAAAAATCAGCGAGAAACAACATAGATAACAACCTCGTGGAACCTATTTGTATATTCTGAAAAGGAAAAGAAAAAGAAAAAAAATCAGATGCGAAAAATGAAGAAAAACGAAACTATCTTACGGATGATAGAACATACGCACAAGAGGCTACTGAAAGATTTTTTTTTTTTGTAAGAAACAAAAAAATTTATTGATACCCATTACAAACATCAAGGCTACGGAAAGATTATCTGTGGCCACGAAATCTGATTAACAAAACATCCGCAAAACACAGTATTATCTACATGGTGCAGGGAATGAGGTAAATTTGCTTATGCATCTCATTTATGTGTAAGAGCGAAATGCTAATCACTAGAATAACAAGATCAAAATAATAAAATGCCATACTAACAGACGAAAGGCAAAATACAGCATACCATAAAGTTAAAAACTATCAGAGAGAAAAACTACAGATCAAGAACAATGACTAAGGAGGAAAGCAAAGCATACAGCATCTCGGGAGAATGATATCAGTGATATGGCAGCAATGATCACAGGTATAGGCTTTGATGTCGGTGATAGAATAGCTTGATGAAAAACCGAAAGACCCGGTGATTCCTGACATAACAGCAATTCAATTCTAGTTAAAGGAACACTAGAGTAGGCATCCCCACAATGAGTGGAGAAAAAAAATGTCACTTGGAAATAAATGTTGCTCTATGAACAAGGTCAGAAAAAATAGAACTCAATTACTAATTCCAAATTTGTCATTTACCAAAATCTGAACACCAAAACCAATAATCAAGAACATGTAAATTGATCCGCTCACTAAATATAAAACACGCATAATGTCATGCACATGCACACAAAGATAAAAAAAAAGGAAAAAATGGAGGGAAGATCAGGAAAAGCACACATACCCTGTAATTGGCGGAGTATGTGCGAGAGTTTGAAATAGAGATCGTTAACATGATTTATAAATAGTAGGCTGATGAGTTTACACAAAATAATAGGAAAAAATTAAAATCTAGCTGACATTTTACAAAACTAATTAAAGAAGACAAATGAATATATCAAACATTGACTACATATTGAATTAAATCTATATTCACGTTAAAACCAAATCCAAACTCTCTTAACTAGATAACAAGAATGTGTCGCCTGCAAAGAATGAAAAGCGATAATCTTTCCCAGGAAGGGCTAAAAATAAAGAATGAAAGTGCAAATAGTAGGCTGATGATTTGCACAATTATTAGGTAAAAAAAAAAGTGAAAAGTTAAAGCACAAATCTGCTGATATTTTGTAAAACTAATTAAAGAGACACTTGAACATGTCAATTGTCGGCTATATCTTTTTTTCTTATAAGAAACAGAGATTTTATTTAATCAGAAAAAAGACTAGGGATGAGAAATCCCTAGCAAAATTACATCAGTAGATAGGGATCATGAAACGCTAGAAGAAACAATCATAATCAAACGTCGGCTATATCTTGAATAGCTAAAAAAGAATATCCCACCTGCAAAGAATGAACAGTTACATTCTTTTGCAGAAAAAAGTGGTAAAAATAAACTTTGACAGCACTAGCACCTTCGAGAAAGTAGATATCATACAGACGAGGACATCCAACCCGGAAGATATTGCAAGTTGCAGTCCCTCAATATCCATTAAGTCAAATCGACGAGACATGTGAAGATTCTGTTGGTTAGGAACAGATGTGGGGTAGGAGGAAGAACAAAGTCAAATATGAAGAATAAAGAAATTAACATCACATAAAAATAACTAAATGTATACAAAGAAATGCAGCATGGTCTACCTCTAAGCTTGGTGTAGTTGTACAAACAATTCGGAGAACTGCCGAGTGTACAGAAGAATCACAAAGCATAATACCACGAACTACTGCCCCCAGTTTTTGACAGTATGAGATAACCGACATACATTTTTTCATGACTTCAAGCACCTGCAAGAAAAGAAATCAGACTTGTCTGTCAGTGGAAATTCGTCAGTAACTCAGAATTGAAGGAAAATTGAGGTACATCAATAAACTGATCAAACAATTCAATACATTCTTCAAATATGGGCAGAGAATATCCCATAATTCAACATCTAGATCCCCCCCCCCCCCCAAATCTCAATAGGAAGGTTCCAATATATAACAAGTACGAAAGAAGAATAAAATTCAGTGAAGGAGGTAATACAGATGTTCATGGTGTTGGATAAAGTAAAACAGGGAAAAGGAGAAATAGGAATAGGAACCATGCTGCCCTCTTGCCTCTAGTATTATTTGATGTTGTTACTTCCTAAGATATCACCACAAATGCGAATCCCGATAATACTAAAGTTGACACAATTAACTTCATAAAAGATTTATTCATGAGAAAAGAAGCTGATACCTTATGTGTCACCTTCCACCGAGCAGTCTTCACCTTATATTTCCAGAATTCATGGTTAACAAGAACATACTGAAGAGAGAAAACAGTGAGTGCAAGGACCGTATCAGTTTCCAATCCGGTCTCTAGGAGATTCATTGTGAAGTCCAGCACTGTACAATCACTTGCAAGAGTTATTCCCTTAGATAATTATGGTTGAAATCGCAAGAGCATTCAATGATAACAAATTATGACGATAAATTAGGCAATAAAACAAGATTAGTTTAATCACATTAAGAATAGCTTATATCTCATAGACTGATAGAAGCCTCAGAAGACAAACAATAAGAAGTATGAAACGCATAAACTGAGAAAGAGGACCTTACAGAAATGCAGTTTGAATATTTTGGGTCAATGAGGGGATAATCAGGCAAGAGAGCAAAGAAAATAGTTTCACAATGCAGCATCGTGGAAAGCAGATAACAAAGAAAATCCAGCGATAAAGCAGTTCAAGAGATTACAGTTTATGCAAAAGTTAATTGTAGTAGTGGAAGAAGAAAAAGACTAAGGAAGCCAAATAACATGCCTGAAAGCGTCATTGAGCAATCACTCTGCTCGCAATCAATCAAAAGCATTTTGGCAAGTCTTCCAGAAAGCAACCATGATCCACTGCAACAATCCACAAAAATAATGTTTAATCTAGAAGTACACATTGTCAGTTACTGTCTCAGGTTTGTTTCCTGAGAAAAATAATATCCACAAAAACTTAAATCACAAAATTCAATTTAAAAAAAAAAGTCCGAATTCCAAAAGTGTAAGCAACTACCATCCTCCCCCAAGTCACAAATAAATAAATAATATTAATAAAAATAATAAAATCTAATGCTTTGGGCTGGGCCAACCACTTTTGGGTTGGCCCAGCTCAATGCGTGTTTGGTTAAGGGGAGGGTGGCCCACCCTCCAACCACTCCTCCAATCCATAAAACAAATACACATTTTTACTTCTCCAACCACTTCCAACCATCTAAACACCCCAGTCTACAGTACCCCAACAACCCCCAGCCCAAACCGAACACACCCTTATATCCTCTAGAAATATCTTAAATAAGAAAGGAACAAACAACAAGACCTTAAAATGGGGTAGCAACAATGAGAAAATAGAGCTAACAAATATATAAGAAAGAAAGTGGGGTACGCAATAGATGAGAAAATAAAAATGCATTTCAGATGGTCTCTAAATATGCATAGGAGACTTTTAGATGCCCATAAGTAAAAAGTAGAGATCATTAGCACAATAACAGACGAAGGAGAAGACCTAAGAGAACTCAGAAAGAAGCTAATAAAAAGACATGTTTCTTTTAATTGAATATGAGTAGGAGCATGTCTTTTGACCAATCGTGTTGACAAGATATGATCCTACAGCCAACCCCACACAGTAGGAAAAAGGCTTAGTTTGTTGTTGTTGTTGAGGCACCATGTCAAGTGATAATCAATTTAGGTCAACAAAAAAATGATTTTCGTTGTACATGTTACTTCAAACATGAACAGATATAACGTAAAAAATAGACTTCTTCATTCAATAAATCTGAAGATTCTCAACATACATATGGAAAATCACCAAATATTGTTCCCACGGGTTAAGATAAAAATAGAAAATTGTAGTATGCAAAACTTTGTTAGATAAAAGCAAGCTCTGAATATGAGGTTCTATACCCATTACACCCTATCCAGTCAATCAATCCAATTTCTCATACCGAGCATTAAATTCCAACCCCTGATTCACAGAAGATCTTAAAAAGCTCACCTTGATAAATTGTTTGATGCGACATCAAAAGGGTTTGTCCTCAAGGCAACGTCAAATATATTGCCCTTCATGGCCATTGTAGCTACATGAGATGGTTGACTGCAATATACAGATAGATATTGAAGAAGGGGAATGTAAGAACTGATTTATGAATCCATCAAAAATAGGGGAAAGAAAAAACAAAAAATGAAGTAAATTTTACAAATAAAGTGCAAATAGTCATGTCCAGAATATGATTTACAAATTCATATACATCACAGGATACTCATATGTGACATGTGAAAGGTACAACCATCTCTGAATAAGAAATACTTGACCGCACTAATCAAGACTTGCAGCTCTTATGATCATCAAGTCAATCATGGTCTTCTAAGATTTTCAATTGCCATTAAAAAGATGAGAACTAAATACAGTTGAATATGACAGTGGAACAAGGACGGACAATAATAAGTACAAAATGAAATTAATACCATCTCAACATTTTCGTCAATATATTAACTCCCATGGACATCATTACTGTACCACTCACACTTGGGTTGAGGCTCTTCACCAGAGAACAGACAATCTCAACGACATCAATTCTGTAATCAGAGATATTTTTAACTCAATGAGATGAAGAAAAAATTCGAAGTGAATGAGAATCCAAAGACCTAAAAAAATATGAAATTCAGGAGCCATACCGCAATTTTGTCTGCTGGTTCCCCATGGTAAGTTCTTCATTTCGGAAGCAATACCAAGTCTTCATAAGAGCAAAACACACAGCCTAACACCTTATATTTATCAGTATCCATATGGTTAACAATTGCAGGTAATACTTTGAAACATGTTAAGACTTAAAATATCTTATTCCAAGATTATTATTTTTTTGGAGAAAATACGTTATTCCAAGAAATATTATTCCCAGAAAAACATTTAATCCTCAATCAAACCCTCTAACATATCAAAGAGATACTTGCAGGTACACTTGGAAAATTATTCTGAAGGCCGATTTTGTTTCTAAAGGAACGCTTTAAGGAGAAGATGATGTACACAGATATTTAAGTACTCATGAAAAAGTAACCCAGAAATACAAAAGATGATAAGTTCACATGGACAGCTGGCTTCCCATGACAAACTAATCTTACTATTTACAAAGATGATAAGTTAACTGTTCGAAGATATTTCATCTCATTCCTCAGAAAGCATTTGCACACATGACAAAGAAAAAAAGACCATGTAAACAAGATGTCAAGATGACACTCTTAGCAAGACAGAAGTTGACCAGCATTGATCCAGTTTCAATTAGACAACAATATGAAAAGATAAAAGTGTATACTATGATTAGTACAATGCATTGCACTATTGATTATGGAAAAGCAAAGTTAAAGCTTGGTAACGATGAAAGATCATCAAGCCAAACAATCAAGGACAGAAACCGGCATACGAAATTCAATTAATATGAGCTAACATGTATTATTAGAGAAGTTTCAAAACAATGACCTAACATGTATTGTTAGAGACTTAGAGAGCATGGAAATTTTAAAAAACATAGAATATTATCATAATGGGTTCAGCTCACAGAAGTAACCAAAAGATAGAATACCGTATTAAAAGTCACCAATCGACTAAGCAAGTCAAGAATAACGACGAGTTCCTCGGGATTTTGCAAATAGAGCTCTTTAGCCATTCGCAAAAGCAGCACAAGCACTCCAGATTCTGTGCACTGCAGAGAAGTCAAGCATAATACAAAGCTATAGCAGATTAAATTACAAAAAATATCAAAATTCATACTGAAATCGTATCTACAAAGAAAAGCATACAAGACTAAGAAACTTCTCCAAACAAACGAAAAGAGAAGCCGGAAATAGCAGTCAGCAGATATGAGACCACAAACCAAATAATAATCAATAGAATACCTAATCGAACACCTTGCTTTGGAGCAATACAAAGAGGAACCAAGAGGGCTGAACGTGCCAACAACTTTTAGCATACATGATACAGCAGCAAGACATTAAGATTGTAATTTTAGCATGCATGATACAGCAGCAAGACATTAATCATATAATCTTACTATCTAAGAGTGCAAGCTTAAGAAGGGTGATAAGACAAATAAACAATCCTGTAACCCCAAATTTTACACACATAAGCACCAGGAAATCAGATAATGATGAGAGTGACCCCAAATTTGACACACAGAGAATTACCTCCCACCGGACCAGAGCGCGATTCTGGTCAATCATTCTCAGCACTTGACCCCGTGATTTGCCAGGAATTACAAAGCCTTCAACACCGGCAACATTCAGTGGAGAACGTGCTTCGACACCCTTTGAAACAGCATCTACTACTGAGTCACTGTTTATCTCGAGAGGAGTTGACAGCCCAACTGACTTATCAAGGAAATTAAATCTGCTCAAAAAAATTCCAGATGATATATTAGAAATAAAAAAACATTAAAGTGATAACTTGCGTCCTGCGACTTGCGTTAACATAGGGAAGTGCTTCTGTAAAGACATATTGGAGGTGGATTGAGACCATAGCATTTGAAGGATGAATATCCTTATGTTCAACTTTACTCAGATCTCCAGAAGATATCTCTATACTTGTCAACTCAAACATTATGAGAAATTTATGTGAAATTGATTGCAGACAAAAACTCATACTAATCATTGAAAACCTGTAGACCATATTCAGCTTCCTCACAGGACAAAGTCTTTTTTCTCAATCAACACGAAACATTACACAATGTTTTGCAATAAAAAATGAAAAAGGACGATGGTGCACTTTAACCTTATACATACTTGTGGAGTTTTCAGTTCTCTTGAACCAAGAAAACTCAAATAAATAAAAGACAAGGCAAAGTGAAATTCATGGGTAAGACAAGTACTAAACCTTAATGTCACGCAAACAATTTATAGTAGAAAGTTTTCGTCATTACAAAAGTTATTTCACTGGTTCTACATAACTTAACAACAAAAATAAGGGGAAAACAGAAGATAGACACAATGTGTACATAGGTCCAATTTCTCGAGGCACATTGAGCCTCGGTTCATATAATGTGACTAGGACCAAAAATTGAGAAAACTCGAGTTTCGATTCAAAATTGATCATTAAAAGTGCATGTTCGAGCTCAATTCATTAAGCATAAAAATTTAAGGTAGAATATTTTATCATTCAATAAGATCGATATTCCGAGTCAATTAATTACATAGTGATAAAGTAAATTGAAATATCAAGTTAGTAAGCTCAACAACAATTTCATGATCCATAAGTATCAAAACTTGAAAAATGCCTACGCTCAATTCACCTCAATCTTTTACAAACGCAAGCGTGATTACCAGAACATATTTTTAAGTTTATCCAATTAACCTTAATAAATTAATGACAACTTTCTTTGACCCCAGGTGGGCCCGTCTCAGAGGCCCAACCAACTTAATCTCAACCCAAAACAGATTAATACTTTCAGAAGGGGGCCTATTATTCGGAGCATAGAAGAGGGGCAGGAAGATGGCCGAACAGCGACAAAGACGGGCGAAATCATACTGAGGATGGATCAGACTGACAATATCGTCAGTAATGAGCAACACATCGAGTGTACAGAGGAGGATGAGGATGAGGACCTTGAAGATTGTGGGACAACAGGAGCAGACACAGGAACGCCGGATACCTATGGCAATAAACAGGGAGAGCAACCAACAAGTTTGGATAGGAGATATGGGAAATCATATTCCTCCAGGAAATCGCGTGAGAAGATGCGGGAGGACATGGCAGCCGTTCTCGAAGAATGCACCAAAGAGTTGCGATTTTCATCCGACGAAGAACTTGGAAGGGGAGGGACAGATTTTATCGAACACGACGAAGAGGAAGACAGTGTTTTACACCTGCTGGAGGACAGTGAGGACGATGGGTCCATGGACAGTGAGGAGGAATTTCAAGAGGAAGCACCCACATAGGACATTTCTGAGGAAGGGCTGGCATATATTCGGGAATTATTCTCACCTTCTGACCAGGTGCTATCTAACCCATCTCTATCTACCTTTTCAAATTCTGAACGAGTCTTAGGAAAGGAGCCCTCCAATTGTTCTTACCATTCTGTTTTACATAACCATGATCCTACCTTTTCATCTAACAATGAGTCGAGGGCAGGGAACATTTTGATGGGGGGAGGGGAGAGTGGGGGGCTTGTCTTACAAGTTCTTCCACAATCGCCACCAGATAATCTGGATATGGATCCTATTGACTCGGGAGAGGAAACAAATCCAAGACCGAAGATAGCAAGAGGTGATCGAGAGGAGGATGTAGCCGGCTTATTTACTTTCAGTGAGAAGGAGTGCTTAGAAATGCTCCAAGTTGAGAAAATCGAGCTGCGGGAGGAGACGAGTAATAAGGGTTGCCCGAGCCGAAAAAAGACCGGGAACCGGGAGTTGAAAAGCTTAAAATGCAACATTGATTATGAAGGAGCTGCTAAAAGAAGGGGAGGCCAGAAAA
>JAUEKW010137152.1:0-11373 GCA_032274785.1 Ajuga reptans
CTCAGGGTGCGCGTGAGTGAGGACAAAGCGCGCTGGAAAAGACTTGTGTTGGTTTGTGGGGACAGTCCGTCAACTCTCTGGAGGCGGGTTGTTACAGAGAGTCAGGGCATGAGCCCCAGTCCGCATCGCTGAAGCTACGCAATGAAAAACCACCATTCTTACCATAGAACAAACCAGAATGGGAATTACCCTTAAGGTAACGTAAGAGGTGCAGAGCAGCTGTCCAATGATTAGTCTTGGGAGAGTGGACAAATTGGCTGAGCTGCTGCACGACATAGGTAATATCTGGCCTGGTCAGGTTCAAGTAAAGCAAGCGCCCAACTAAACGCTGATACGACTCCGGGTTAGGTAGCAAAGTGCCTGCAGCAGTGGAAAGTTTTGGACCCTGTGGCAAGAGAATGGAAGCAGATTTGCAAGTACTTAAACCAGCATCAGTAAGTATGTCCAGTATATACTTTCTTTGGCTAAGGTGAATACCTTTGGAGTTTCTAGCAATCTCAACACCCAGGAAATAGGTAGCATGAGCTTCTTCTGAGAGGGGCAGTATGTGTTTCTGGAATAGTCTGTTCTGGAGCCACATGTGAAGGTTGAGAGGTATTATAAACGCTCAAAGGGATGAGAGTCCTGCTGCATATCTGCATCTCAGATGGGCAATGGTAGAGTGGGTCCAACTTCTTTGTGAGGATGCATAGCAAAGGGGGAAAACAGACTCCAAAAAGACCACATCTCTTGATATCAAAACCTTGTGATTGTCCAGATCATACACCCTGTATGCCTTCTGTCTAGGTGTGCAGCCAATCATCACACACTTGTGAGCTCTAGGAGAGAATTTGGTTTTGTTAGGTGAGACATTGGTTGCATAACTAAGACAACCAAATGGTTTTAAGACCTCATACTCTGGTAGCTTTCCAAACATGACCTGAAAAGGGGACTTCCAAGACAAAATGGAGATTGGTAGTCTGTTAATTATATAAGTTGCAGTCAAAATAGAGTATGGCCATAGGTAATTAGGAACAACAGAGTCTATCATGAGAGCTCTAGCCACCTCAAGTAGATGTTTATGCTTTCGTTCAACGATACCATTCTGCTATGGTTTGTAGGTGCAAGACTTTTGATGGAATATGCCCATAGTAGAGAAGAGATGCTGACAATCATTGCTTAAGAACTCAGAACCATTGTCTGATCGTATGACCTTGACTTGCTTCTCTAATTTAGTAGAGATCATTCTAAGAAAAGTGGCAAGAGATGTAACAACATGTTTCTTAGGCTATGTTTGTTCTAGGACTTCCCCATCGGATGTGAGATAGGGCCGTCCGCACATCTGGATTGAGTTAGACGGGGATGGGATTTGCCTCATCCTACTTCCATCCTACTTCCATCTTCTTCCATCAATCTCTCATTTTAATAACAATAAAAAACCCAGCAAAAAGCTATTGATTTGACTGCTACAGTGCACATCCAACCCCACCCCATCCATTTTCTGGATGGAGTGCGACTCCTCCGTCCATTGGACGGAGAACATCCGGATGTAGCAAATCCTACTACATCCTAGAACAAACATAGCCTTAGTGGGTAATAAACATATCCAGGTTGTCCTACTATAATCATCCACAACCGTGAGAAAATAGGGGGTGTTGGTGATGCTTGGCTTGTTATACGGTCCCCATATATCCACATGAAGCATTTCTAGTACTCTGGTGGAATGAATTGAGCTGCTGGAAAAGGGGAGCCTTGTTTGTCTTGAAAAATGTCAAACGTCACAGACTTTATGAGATTGAATAACGGTTGGGGTGCATACATGCTTCAAGAACTCCAAGTACTGTAATGTAGTGGGTGCAGCATGTCCCAATTTGCGATGCCAGGAATCAAACACCTTCTGATAGTGAGAAGCACTTAACCCAAAGCAGATTATGCTATTGATAGTAGGTGTCTTTTGCAGAATATACAATCTGCCCATCATTTTTCCAATAGCCAATGTAGCCCCACTGTTTAAATCTTAAATTTCACAAAATGTAAGGGTGAAAGTAGCTCTAGTATTCATACTCATGGCAAGTTGTGAGACAGACAAAAGGTTAAACTTAAAAGTAGGTACAAGAAACATGCCAGTGAGAATGAGATGGTCAGATAAAATAACCTGACCAGCATGAGTGACCTCCTTCTGTGTGCCATCTGGAAGTGTAACGAAGGCTGGATGCGCAATAGGAAGAATGTGTGTCATCAACCGAGCATCTGTGCACATATGCCGACTACAACCAGTGCTATGATCTATGAGCCAGCAACTAGATCTTCCAATGTGGTAAAGGCAAAATGAGAATCAGCAAAAGCAGTATAATCAGTCATATTTGTGAGAGACGAACTGTAATGATCAGGAACAATTGTCATAGAAGGTGTGGAAGCCAGGATTCGAGCTACCTCATTTTAGACAAGAGCTGAGATATCAAACGTGACAATTGGTTGTGTATGAGGATCAGGAGCAGAAGTTGCCTCCCCTGAAGATGGAGTAGCAACTATGTTAGCAAACCTTTGGTCTCTCGGCTTGTAGTACTAGTCAGGGTAACCTTTCAGTTTGAAACAATCCACAATTTCATGCCCAGGGGCACCACAATGCTCGCAGATTAATTTTACTTTTTCTTCTTTGGTTTTCCGAGGAGCATAGGTAGATCCCCTTCATATTACTGCCTCATCTGCATGTAGTAGGATACGTATATGAATTGCCTCTAATAGGATTGGCACCTCTACCTTGACCGGATCTAGTAAATATTGCTGAATTATCACTAGAATTAGGATAGGAGTTATTGGCACGCCTATATTTTTCTACTCTCGAGACTAAGGAATAAGCTTTATCAACTAGTCGTAAAGGATCCATGATAAGTATGTTACTTCTAATATCATCATAAGAGTTGTGAAGTCCCATGAGAAACTGGATTAATTTCCCACTTATTTCAAATTCATGCCATTCATTCGAACCTCCACATGTACACACAAGAGGTGGCTTAAGCAAACTAAATTCATCCCAAAGCTTATTTAAATTGTTAAAATAAACAAGCAGAGGCTGATTTTCTTGAGATATGGTACTGATGTCTCTCTCGATCTAGTAAATGTGAGGTCCATTGCTCTCACCAAACCGTCGAGTGATAATTTTCCATAGAGCTTGCGCGGTTTTAGCATAAAGGAATGATTCACTAATATTCGGAGATAATGAACTAATAAGCCAGGAGCGAACCATACCGTCTACCCTAGCCCATTGTTTGTACAAAACAGGATCAATAGGAGCTTTAATCGAACCAGTGATAATACCTAATTTGTTATTGGCTAACAGGGTGATTTGAACAGATCTACTCCACAGAAGGTAATTATTGTTGTTTAAAGGATGAGAAACTAGGCTCATACCAGGAGAATCGGAGCCATGAAGAGTGAGCGGATCATTTTCGTGAAGAATCGGAGTAGCGGAGGAAGTAATTTCGGCACTGCTTGAGCTAGAAGCGTTTGAAGCATCGTCGGTCGTAAGCGCCGGCCAAGTTTCCTTCCCCAAATTCAAATTCTGATGTCGTGGTGGAGCCATCGAGTTCAACAAGATTCAAATGTAGACTATGTAATCGAACATAAATAATTGAAGATTGATGGATCGAAACCTAAAAAAAAACTGATACCATGTAGAAATGATAGTATCGAGTCTAGTAAAGAATAGCTAGCTTGAGCTAAAAGCTATCTGTTTCATTCATAATATGGAAAAACTAATTGTTACAACTGAACTGAGCTTATTATATACTGCTAATTGTTGTAACTGCTCCTATTACTAATAGCATATAGGATAGTGACACGTGTACATATGTGTTGCATGAGATATGCATGCATGTGCGCGTGTATACTTCTACAAAGCAGCTCAAAGTGGTTGCTAAAGGGTGCATTTATAATTAGGATATAAAGAATTAGGTCATGGGCCGGACTTAAGGTGAAAAAGGCCATATGGACTTAGGAATGCTGCTCTGTCGAGCAGAAAGTCCTGCTTGGCCTAGCAAAACATTTTGCATTAGTGCCCACTCGAGTTGTGCTGCTTGGCCGAGACTGCACTGCTTTCCCAACTTCAATGTGATTTTAACGATCTTCCGTTTGTAATTTGGCATTGGCCATTTCTGTCAAAGTTGTAGGAAATTGAATGAGCTTTCCAACGCCACTGATTATACTTCGATTAGATATCTAGAAATTGAGATATGAGCAAAACACTTTAGGTATGTCATGTCAACTCCATTCTAGCTCATTTTCCTTTCCGTCCTTTGCCCCTTTTTCACCCGCTTTGCTCTTTTCTTACTCATTCCCTACCGGATGAAAGTCCATGTGGAATTTTATACCTAAAAAGGCACTTTTTACAAGGAAAACGGGCATTTAATCATATTTGCCAAATAATACGGAATCGGGCATAAATGGTCTAAAGTGCATGCAATAGCTCTACAAAACATGCATAAATGACGTATGTCAAGTGTGCCGTTTTGAATTTGTCACTGGAATGTTTTGTTTGTATAAAACAATATCAAACAGTTTTAGGCTTTTGTTTTTCTTGTAAAGTTTATACTTGGTTAATTCTTGTTCCCTCTGTCCAATAATTTGTTGAGAGATAATGAAACAATATCCAAAGTTTGTCCTAAGAGCCGAGCTACATGATTGTAGGACTACGTGAAAGACATTATAGTATGACAATAAAGGTGCGTGTATTATAATTAAGGATTGCACTAAAGAAAAGTGCACATTTGAACATCTTTTGATGCATCATATAAATATCTTTTCAGTGAGAAAACAATGTGTATAGAATTTCTGTCTCTTTGCAGATTTTGTTAAATCTTTGTACTTTAATACTGTAGATACATGCGTATGTACGTGGTGGTAATCCAAGCGTAAAATATGAAACACAACTTATATCATCTTTCAACGGCACCAAGTACCAAAGCTGCAGGTTAAACAATTATTCCAAATTATAATGTAGTACTAAGAAATAGCAGTCTCGAAAATTAGTTAAGCAAAGTAGAGATATCTTCATGATGAAGTGATTAAATAACTGTACATTAATTCTACATTATTCACCATTCATAAATCCATCTCGATCTTCAATGTTAGCCACATTATCATTTCAAGCTCATGTGATGATTCTTGGAAATCTTATTCTGTGCCGTAATCCGGCTTATTTGATCTCTGCTCATCATGAACAGGGAACGACAGTCGTTTCTTAGCCGAACCCGTTTGCTCTCGGCTAGGACTAGGGCTCCAAGGCCTGTGCCTAGGCGTGCTATGTCGTGCCATGGCTGAAGCCGTAGCCGCCATATAGTTTGGTCGAGGCAAATTCTCGCTCATGCTCATTCGGTGCAAGTATATTGCGCGTGAAGTTGGTGTCTCAGCTGTTGGATACTTTCTTCCTTCGGTTTCATAAATGGACTTCATCTTGGATGATGATGATGGAGTTTTGGGAGATTGAACAGAGAGACTGAGGCGTTTTTCGTAGAGTGGAGAGGGGATAAACATCGAATCAAGATACTGATCTTGTTGTTTGTATAAGTAGGGTCTAGAGGTGTCAACTTCAACCGTCTTTATTGGATCTTCCCTTTGGTTGCATAAGTTGCTATCTCTTCTAAACCTTGGATGGATTCTTTTCCTGTCGGAATGTCGATCTTCATCTGTACAGGTGTCTGAGAATTGATCCTCATCCGTTGTCCATATCTGTACAACGAACAATCAAATGACTAATATACAGAGACGATAGAGAGACAGAAAAAGAGAGATGATAAGAACCTGATGAGACAAGGCATGAGCAAGTGTCTTGCCCTGTTTGAGAGAGCATTGTTTGGCTTTTTGTATTAGAGCATGGATTTTCTCGACTTCTCTCTGATTAACATCCAAGGCTCTACTCATATTTGTTGACTGCATATTAGAAGTTTTCAAGATTATAAGAATCTTAAGTAGCAAAAAAAGGGTTGAATTTTCTTGGTTAGAAATACATACAGTGGACTTCCTCCCACTGCTTTCCAGGGAGGGGGAGCCTAAGCTCGTTGCATCACACGATAGCCTCCTACGTTGGTCGCATACTAGAGCTTGAACTCGGACAAGAGATTGGATGCATTGGAGAGTCATTTTTGCCCGTTTTCGGACATTGTGTCCCCTTATTAGTGCTTGAAGCTTCACTACACCTTTCAATGCCAACAGAGCTCTCCTTGCCTAAACCATGTCATTGTTAGCTCACTTGCTTTATGAGGGTGTTTGACTCCCTCACCCTCACAGCAAAAAACTCCCATAATATTGACAATATTACAGTAAGACACATAGTTAAATATGCTCAATCATCTTTATTCCACATTAGGTTATTTAACCATCTGTCTTACCCCTACAGTGTCTTATGGGAGATAATCTTTACAAGACTTCAAATACAACACAAACAATATATTTCTCCCCATATTATTACACAAAACAAAATGCAAACATTAAAATTGTACAAGATAGATTTATCAACCATCTAGACAGAAATCAAACAAAATGCAAGATTTACTGGAGATTAGCAAAACTTAACAAAATGCATCATCATGTTAAAATATTACCAGGTAACCTCTGAAGATTGTCTGAATAACAACTGCAGCCTTATTTTTTTTGACCAAAAGGGAAGGCTTTGTCAAACGGATAATCTCAACTGCAGCCTCCGCGGCGGCAGTTGTCGCCATTGCCACTGCGATCGCACGTGATCTTTGCTGCGATGGCACACGGTTCTCCAACTTTGGCTGTTTTCTCACCAGAATCTCTTCTCCACTGCAAACACTAACTGCAGAAGAATTTGCACAATTTGCAATATTGTGCTGGATTGTTGTTTCGAAAGGGAAATGCCTACCAAATATCCATCTCTTCTTTCCTCTCTTCTGCACAAACTAACAAACACCTTCAGTGCGTTAGTCTTACCACAAACAGACACCAAAAACAAAAAATTACACACACACACACACATACTTTTTCATCTTCTTCTTGTTCATAATTAACTTCTCTACGTTTGCTGGTTCTCTTGCCATCATCTTTGACAGGAGATCTGAAAGCCTTTTTCACTGCGTTTAACCAAGAATTTCCACTGTTCTTTCCCATCACAACAATACGGGTTTTTTTCTTTTTCTCTTTTTCTTTCTATCTAGTACTAGGAACTCTATAGATGCAAAATTTACTGAGAAGTAGTGGTCTTTATACTATTCAAAGAGGCAACAGTATCTAGCAAAGTAGTGTACTTTTAAACAGTAGTTGCATTATGTAGCGGTATGGAACAAAAATGGAGACGTCTCCTATATTCTGCTTCTTGTGGAATGGAAAGAAAAGGCAAAAAAGGAAAAAAAAATAAAAGAACATACGAAAAAGAAATGTTGATGGATATGTGTGAGGGAGAGAGTTGGAGACAAGCATGAAAGAATATGTTTTTATCGAGAGTGATGAAAGCTGTTAAGAAACAGTTTCTTTTTTCTTTTTTCTTTTGTTTTTTTTTGGGGTGTTGTTGAAGAAACTGTGCACATGGTAGTTGATGATTTTGGCAGAGAAAGAGTAGGATAGAATATTGGTTTTTGGGATCGGCATTTGCAGAGATATGGAAGAAGACTAGTGTTTATTTGGTATGAGTATGATGATGAAGAATGGAGGTTGCCTACAGTATATATTATAATAATCAAACTGCATGCGCTTCATTTTTCTTTACGTTTCCCTTTTTTTTTATTCAATTCAGCTGTTCCACTATTCTTTATTTCACTTTGTATTTCACCACTTCGGATTCTTTATCTCAACTATGGTGTCTCAATCATGTTCCACACATTAAACTACATTGTATTAATCCAACCTTGTAATCTTATTATTCTATTTATTTCTCAAAACGACCTAGTTTTATGAGTGAGACACAGTTGGGACACCGTAGTTGGGACAGAGGATCTGAACTGGTATTCCACATGCTGTGAGATTGACACGTGTCCTGTAATATTTTAAATTAAAAAATAAATGGAGATCATGGGATATGTGTCAATCTCCTAACATGTGAAACATATAGTGGAATACGAATATTGTAACAGATGATTTGAGTCCCCTTTTTTGAGCCCTTTCTTTTCTAGGTTGCCATGCCGTGCAATTCGGACCTTCTGTCCCAACTACGCTATTTCAACCATGTTAACTCATTAAACTACATTGTTTTGAGAAATAAATAGAACAATAAGATTACAAAATTGAATCAATACGACGTAGTTTTATGTATGAGACATGGTTGAGACACCGTAATTGAGATAGAAGATCTCAAGTGATGACCGTAACATTCATCGATGAAAATCAAGATTTTCATGTGACAATCTTCACGATTGATCTTAATAATATAGGGTATGTTTGTTTATAGACGGAAGTTGATGTGATAAATTTGGACTTAAAATGTGTATGAATTATAGATTTCATGTTTGTTATTAGATAAAATATGGTAAATATATAAAATGTTGTCATGTCATGCTTAAAAAAATATTAAACAACTATGTAATAATTACTATAACTATTGGAATTGAATCGGTCAATTCTCCATTCATACAGGTCAATCCATAAAAAAACATAGCTTTAGGAATATGAGCCACGTTTCAATGATATATATATGAGGACTTTTTAAAATAAAATTCCATGAATTAGTATATGAAGTTGAACTATAAAATGACTTTTACAAAACAAATACAACATAAAGATAAAATTACTAAATTAACCTTAAAAATAAAATTCATTAAGGATATAATAGGAAAATCCTACAATTGTAAAATTATCCATTTACAAAAGGAGAAGAAATATATAAGGAATCATAAAAAGTAAAACATAATAAAAGGAAAATCGTAATGCATTTTACTAAAAAGAAAGAAGAAAAATAAGATGCCTTATGAATATTCTGAATTAATTTATATCATCAGGTAAATTAAATATCCCACGAATTAGTAGATGAATTTGAACCATAAAATAAATCTTATAAAGAAAATACAACAAAAAAATAAGATTACCTTAACCTTAAAAATCAAATGCATTAAGAATATAATATGTAAATCAAGATTTGTGTTCAATTATGGTATTTCCCTTACCAATTAAATTGAGTTTAACACTCGACCATAAAAATTCTATAAAATAAATGAAATTTATAAACGAATATATTAAGATAGATAAATTTAGTTATTCTTTTTATATGTTTACACAGAATTTTTCCAATTTATAAGTAATTGTAGTTTACGAACCTATTTCTTCCTATTTCTTAATATTTTTTATGTAGTTTATATTATATTACTTTAGATTGGCTTTCAAGGATTTCTTTTTTTTTAATTTAAAATCAAATTAAATCTTGGGAATATAAAATTTTTAAATCTATAACCATTCATAAATGAGTAACACTTATATGCCCCCGTTGCATGTATCTTTTTATATGCAACGGGTTGACCCAAACTCGGTTTTAAAAAAGGTATTAGTTTTTCTCAAAAAAATATTAGTTTTTCTCAAAAAAATATTATTTTTTGCGAAAAGGTATCAATCGCTATAAAATTGATATACTTGAATGGACTTCAAATTTTTTATATTTTTTGATTTAGCGCTTTTTTTGAGATCCACTCAATAAAGTGACGAAAAAGTATCACTTAATTGGCTAAAAGTATTACTGTTTTTAATAAAAGTATCAATCCAAAGTTATACTTTAATTCATAAATTTATTAAAACAAGTAATACTTGTTGCCAATTAAGTAATACTTTTTGGTAAAAAAGTAATACCTTTTGGGGTGGGTAAAATTATCCTACCCGTTAAATGGGGCATATAAGTTTTTGCCTTCATAAATTAATGCAAACTGCAGTTTTTGAATTGAATTGAATTGAATTGGTTTGATTTAGTCTCGTCGTATCGGCTATATTTTATACAACCTAAATTTTATACAAGCTAATGAAAATGATACCGTATGGTGCGACCAATTATAACAGGACCTTGTGTGTCAAAAATATAGTACTACTATAGTCTGTATCTATATTCTATATACATATAACATGAGGATGGGTTACTATAATTAACTGCTTTTCGCTTTTCTTTCCTTTGTGGGTAGATAAGTGTGGAACATATTTATCCTTTTCTAATCAGATCAGATTTTGCAATTAATTCGTATGTCTAACTAATTTTGATGGATACTTCATCAGTCTCAAAATAATTATTATTTAAGCATTTTTCACACATATTAAAAATATATGAGATCCTCTATTTTAGATAGTGTTCCATCTGGTATTCCAAAATAACCACCACATGCCACGTATATTTAGTGACATCATTAATTGACAAAAACTTGCGTGAGACCGCCACACGGTGTGACGGGAAAAAGTATCACATTTTTGTAGTAAAAATATCACTATTATTAAATAAAAGTATCACTTTTTTTGGACTAAAAAAGTATCACCCTTTGTACCGAAAGTATCACTTATATGACGGGAAAAAGTATCACATTTTTGTAGTAAAAGTATCACTGTTATTAAATAAAAATATCACTTTTTTTGGACAAAACAAGTATCACTTTTTGTACCGAAAGTATCATCTTTATTTGCAAAAATATCAATATTTCTAAAGTATCATTGTTTTGGGTAAAAGTATAACTGTTTTGGGCAAAAGTATCATTTTTTTCCTGTAAAAGTGTATTCCATCACACTCTATCACACCGTGTGATCGCCACACGCAAGACTCACTCTCATTAATTAACACATGACGTGTATTAGATGCAATGGAATAGCAGATGAATGTTCTACATGTTCTCAATAGTCAATACCCACTCAGAAATATTAAAGCATTTATAAGGAAGAATAAATGGGGGCAATTTTGGAAGATTTGGGGAAAATGTTTCTTGAATTTCTATAATGACAAATATTTTGGAACAAATCTCAATGCTAAAATAACAATTATTTTGGAACGGAGGGAGTATTAAAATTATTTAATAAATTTTGAGTGTAATAAAATGAATGATTAACTTATAACTTATTGTTAGGTCCACCCATGTGTGAACATTTGAACACATGCAGCAGCCTACAATGAAGAAAAGATGGCTGCCAAACCCACAGCCCACAATTACCCATGTGAAAGAAGAAAATGTCAAAAAGAAATGTGAACAATTTGACAAAAGAAGAAGGAAATGTTGTGCTACTTCACCTATAAATAGAGGTGAAATCTTGAAGAAGAAATACACCAACAAAACACAAGCAAGTGTAGTTGTGAGCAAGAGAGAATTAGAGAGTGCATTTTAAGAGAAGAAGTGTGAGGAAAAATAGTGAGATTTTTCCATCTCTCTTAAAATAGAAGCACATTCCTCTTGTGTTTCCAAGTTAGTCAACTTGAGATATTTGTGTTTC
>JAUEKW010137172.1:0-11367 GCA_032274785.1 Ajuga reptans
GCTCGAGTTCGGCTCGAAAATTTTGCCGAGCTCGAAATTAGGCTCGGGCTCGGTTCGTTTAGGCCAACGAACGATCCTGAACGAATATTTTTTCGAACCGAGACCCGAATAGTTTGCGAATAGTTTGGTTTGGTTACATCCCTAAACACAAGTGAAATCTCTTGGTGGTGCATCATATTACAAGACCTTCATTAATGACTCTACTAGAAAGGAATGAGTTTATTTTCTAAAAATGAATCTGATGCGTTTGATGCCTTTAAAAAGTCTAAAGCCTTGGTAGAAATTGAAACATGTCTGAAAGTGAAGTGTTTGAGATCTTACAATGGTGGAAAGTATGAGCTACGTGAGTCTAAAGAGTATTCTCTTGGAATGATGTTCTCATTGAAGCACCGTGAAAAGAACCCCTCAGCAGAATGGCATTGTAAAAGTATGAACAAAAAATTGAATGAACGTGCTAAATGCATGCAGTTGAAGTGCAGGTTGCCGAAGATATTTTACGCAGATGAAATTAACACTGCTACCTTCTTGATTAATAGGAGACCATCAATTCCTTAGGAAAATGGCATGCCAGAGGAGGCTTGAAGTGTAAAGTGGTAAACTTCATTTTCTTTGAGCATTTGGTTGTGTTTTCTTATGTTCATGTTGATGCTACCAATTGAAGTAAGTTCAATGCTAGTATAGCAAGTGTACATTTATTGGATTATGGCGGTGAAGAATTTGGTTATAGATTTTGCCCTCAGGTTGTTGCGCTAGATATCTTAAACTCAAGTGGGATCAAGAAAATTTAGAATGACCAGGAGGTTGTTGAAGTAAAACAACGCACACCACCACCAAAAATTCCGCTGTGCAATTGCACCAGCACACCACTGGTTGTGAAAGGTTTTCAGCAGAAATACTTGATTACACTGATATTTTTACTCATGTTGTGAAACTAACTCCTATTCTGTTGGTTTTGAGTATGGTTCTTGCCAAGAAATTGATGTTAGAGCAGATTAATATAAAAATAATCTTTCTTCATGGCGACTTAGAGGAAGACATGCATATACATATTGCAACCAGAAGGATACTTGTTGGAGGGTAGAAGTGAGCATGTGTATAAGCTAAAGAAGAGCGTGTATGTTTTAAACCAAGCTCCGAGATAGTAGTATAAGAAGTTTTATGGGTTCATGCACGAGATTGACTTTGTCAGATGCGAGGCTGGCTATTGTTGCTACTTCAAGAGGTTTAATCATATCTATATCATTTTTGTTGTTATATGTTGATGACATGTTGATAGCATTCTAGTGCTTGAGAAGTGAGCAAAAGAAATAATTGTCCGACCGTGTCTGCTATGAAGGACCTGGGAGAGGCAAAAAAATTCTTGGGCTATGCAGGTTGATCGTGATAAGGTGACTGGAAAGCTGTATCTTTCATAGGCTGAGTATATTGAGAAAGTTCTGAAGAGGTTCAGTATGCAGGACGCTAAGCCAGTAAGTATTCCATTGGGTATAGCTAGTTTAAGCTATCTAACAAGAACTCACCTAGCAATGATAATGAGCATGCCAATATGCACAAGACTCCATATGCTTCAGCAATTGGTAGCCTAATGTATGCAATGCTGTGTATTAAACCATATATTGTTCATGCAGTCGGAGTTGTTAGATGTTTCATGAGTAATCCATGTAAGCAACATTGGGAAGCACTGAAGTGGACCTTAAGTACTTGAGAGGTACCACAGAGAGGACCTTGTGTTTTGAAGGTAGAAAAGTTGAATTAGCAGGGTATGTTGATGCGGGTCTGACATCAAGTGATCTAGATAAAAGGAGGAATACAACTTGGTATGTATTTCTCTTGGGTGGTACAACAATCTCTTGGGCTTCTAAGCTGCAGAAGATCGTGACCTTGTGATCACTCTATGTTTACGTTATTTTTAGGCAGTTATTCATATCTAAAATAATGCAAAAGTATGTAGATAATATATAGGCCGACATTGAAGTATTGTTTATATATATATGCCCACATCCTCGTCTGACTTGATATATACAACTCCTAATAGTGCCTATGAAATACCCTCACAACTAGGGAAAAATGCAAATTTAGTCCTTTATGTATGACCTAGTTGTATTTTTGGAACTCTCTATTTGCCGGTTTGCAATTTCAGGACTTTTGTTGTCGAAATTTATTGGGCTCGCCGGAGAAATGCACGTGCGGTGCACATGATCTACAAATTTGGGCATCTCCGTGCCTTGGGTACACGTATCCACATCTTAGCCTTCAAAAAAAAATCCACATCATTTAAATTAATGACACATGAGCAGCTACATACTCATGCCACTGAAAAAACAAAATTCCACATCACTAAAATGACAACAAAATAAATTGAATTAATATAAAATTATACATTCATAAAAAATATAAAAAAATAAAGAAATTAAATTTTTAAAATTAACTATAATCTGAACATCGTCATGTTAAATTTCTACAGATTTAGATCTTAGCACTTCAAAAAAAAAAAATCATATCATCTTCTTCTTGTCCAGTCTTCAACACTGGTATGAACCTCGACCGACAACTTGGTTGTTCGCCCATGAAGCTGCCACCACTGTGCGACACCAATGTTACTGCAGTTTCTCCAATCCTTGTTGCTCAGTCTCCTCACGAAGTTCAGTGAAAATCTAAAGACAAGCCGTGCAGTTCGCCGGGACGGGAAAGTCCAGATCTAAAAATGAAAATGATTTTTTTGAAGCTCTGAAAATGAAAATGAAAAGTCCAGATTTGAAAATGAAAATGATGTTTTTGAAGCTCTGATATAAAAATGAAAAGTCCAGATCTGAAGATGATTCAAGAAGCAGAAGATCCAAAGATCTGAAGATGATTCAAGAAGCTGAAGATCTGAAGATGAAAAGTCGTAGAATCTTTCTTTTTTTCTAAGAACCCAACGAAGAGGATGATGAAGTTGATTCAAGAAAATGATTTCTTTTTTTTTCTTTTTTCTTTTTTCTTTTTAATTCCATAACTCTTTTTTTTTAATTTGTAAGATAATTTTTCTTTTTATTTTTTTATGTGCATGGCATGTAAATGAATGCTTATGTGTAATTTACAAATCTGAAATGGAAATGTTTATGTGTTTAAAAAAAAATTCAATGCTCCAGATTGTGCCACGTTGCTTAAATGGACGAAGATGCCCAATTGTGAGGGTCACGTGAGCCTCAAGCATTTTACTCCGGCGACTTTAAGAAAATCCGGCCAAATTTATCCTTAAATCGATAAAAAAGTAATTGAAATGACTGAAATTATAAAATGACAAATGGAGAGTCCCAAAAATGCAACTAGGCCAAAGATAAGGGACTAAAATTATATTTTTCCCCTCACAACTATTCTCAGCCTCCCGGTCTTATTAAATAGTTTTGTTGTGTATTGTTAAGCCATTAATTATCCTCGTCTCCTAAATCTTAGAAATTAATTCGTGTTGCTAAATTAAGTTATTAGTTTAATCAGCGGCAAGACAATACACAATAACACAAATAATAAATAAAAAGAACAAAAGCAATCAAATAAAACAACACATCGTTTACATCTTAATTGAAAACCTAGTTTCTAAACCCTAGAATAACAAGAGACTACTCCATAGAACAATTAATTATAGAAACAAAGCAATTAATAAACATTGTTGTAGAAAGCAACAATAAAATACTAAAGTAACCGAAGATTGGCTGCGTGTTCCTTTCGTATGGTTATTACTCACTGCTGCTTTTCTCTCGACCCTCTAAACTGTCTATGCTCTTTTCTAACGATCTCAGTGATGTCTAACTTATATATTGATGTATCAGAGGCTCCGGATATATATAGGGAGTACAATATGTAAGAAAATAGGCTAAAACCGGATGCACCAACAAAAAGCCAACTTGAAAACGCACCACGAGCTGCCTTGGTGATTGACGAACTGGTCAGGCGGCGGTGCCCTGCAAAACTGGCCAGACCGGAGAACCACCATGTCGGGCGCCAGTCACATAGCTTCTTCTCACATCCTTCATCATCGTAGGCTGGTCTGAGGCCTTTGCCGGGAGGTCCAAGTCATGTCCGGACCCATTAGCTCATTTTTTCCTCGTTTTGCCTTTGTCTTCATTATAGTCTTCACAGGAACTTCATAATTACTATTTTTTTCCTCACAATAATATAACAATCACTACAAAATAAATAAATTCGTAAAATCCACACAAATATGAAAATAAAGGTAAACAAGCTAAATTCTCATATGTTTCTATCAAATTTCCTATGATTTTATGACTAAAAAGTAGGTAAAACCACGAATAATCACACAAAGAAGTTTGGGTGAAAGAAGGACAATTTGAATTTGATGTTTATTTAATATACCAACTACTTTGATGCCTTTGAAGTTGATTTCTGGTAGTGCTAATTTTGGGGGTAAATTGGCCCAAAATTAGGGAGTGTTAATGGTACCCACTCATTCGCAACTCCATTAAGATGTGAGGTGAATTCAATAAAAGCTTCGCAACTTGAGGCCAAGGACAACTCATGTCTAAAATGAATGAAAAATAAAAAGAGAAAAGGTCTATTGTAATAGAAAATCTTCCAATTTCTGGGAGATGTCTACAGGAATTCTCTATTTAATCACAAAATTTAAGACAGTGCTCAAACTTGTTTGAAGCCACTGCTTTGGTCAGAACATCAGCAACATTGTTATCAGTGTGAACTTTCACAACCTCAACTGACCCTTTGTTCACTCCATCCCTTAAAAAATGCATCCTGACATCAATGTGCTTTGACCTCTCATGAAAAACTTGGTGCTTGGATAAGCATATTGCACTTTGGCTATCACACATGATCTTGACTAAACTCTGATGTATACCAAACTCTGACAACAACCCGCTGAGCCACATTCCTTCTTTCACAGCTTCAGTTATTGCCATATATTCTGCCTATGTGGTAGACAAAGCTACCACAGCTTGCAAAGAAGATTTCCAGCTTACTTCAGTGCCAACAAAGTAAATATATACCTTGTCTGAGATCTTCTGTTGTCTTGGTTTGCTACATAGTCAGAATCAACAAAACCCTTTCAAAGGTTCTTCTACAGCAACACCTTGCTTTCCCTTGAACATCAATCTATAACCCGCAGCTCCTTTAAGTACCTAAGAACTCTCTTAAGAGCATTCCAATTATCTTTACCTGGATGCCCCATATACCTGCTAATAATATTGATTGAGTGAGCCAAATAAGGCCTAGTACACACCATAGTGTACATTATACTCCCTACAACACTTGCATAGGGTACACTCTTCATGTAAAACACATCTTCTTCAGTTTTAGGTTCATGATCTTTTCTTAGTTTGCGTCCTACAACCAATGGTACGGACAAAGGTTTTGACTCTTCCATGTTGAACCTCTTTAACACTTTGTGTAAGTAATCCTTCTGAGTAAGCCATAACAACCCTTTCTCAGAATCTCTAATGATGTCCATGCCCAGAATTATGTTGGCTACTCCAAGTTCCTTCATTTCAAATTCAGACTTCAAGTTATCTTTGAGTGTTTGAATTTCAGTTAAACTTTTGCTTGCAATAAGTATATCATCTACATAAAGTAGCAGAAAAGTTACTGGAACTCCATCCACACTCTTCAAATACACACATTTGTCATATTGTGATCTTCTGAAACCAATTCTCAACATGTGTTCATCAAACTTCATGTACCATTGTCTTGGACTTTGCCCCAACCCATACAAACTCTTCTTGAGCATGCACACCTTATCCTTATCTTTTGGTAAAACAAAATCTTTGGGTTGAGTCATGTAGATGGTTTCCTCCAAATCTCCATGGAGGAAAGTTGTCTTCACATCAAGTTGTTCCAAGAATATGCCAAACTGAGCTACTATTGCAAGTAACACTCTAATAGAACACTGCTTAACCACATGAGAGAAAACTTCATTGAAATCAATGCCTTCTCTCTGTGTGAAACCTCTTGCCATAAGCATTGCCTTGAATCTGATTTGTTGTTGAGCAGTTGTCTCCACCTTCTTCTTGTAAATCCGTTTGAAGCTTACCACGTTCTGACCCTTTGGCTTGTTGACTAATACGTAGGTTTTTTTTCTTCATGAGTGATTCCAGCTAAGTTTTTTTCTTCATGAGTGATTCCAGCTCTTGCTACATAGCCAAAAGCCACTGATCCTTTTCTGCCCCAGAAATAGCTTCTGCATAAGTGTTTGGTTCATCATAGTCAATCTCTTCTGCTATATTCAGAGCATATGAGATTATATCAGCTTGTATAAACCTTCTGGGTGGCTTTATCATTCTCCTTTCTCTATCTCTAGCAAGTCTGTAATTGCTCAGATTATTGATGGCTTTGGAATTTGGTTGCCCAGAGTCATCTGCTTCATCAGAATTTGTTGATTGCTCTGATTTAGCAACTGATTCATCCATCCTTGCAGACTCCACCTCAAACTTGGACTTCTTAGTGATAACACCTTTGATACCATCAGTTTCTTTTCCTGAGTTTATAAAAGGCATCTTGCCTTCATCAAACACTACATCCCTGCTTACTATAATCTTCTTATTTCTAATTTCATAGCACCAAAGTCTATAGTCTTTCACCCCAGTAGGATAGCCAAGAAACACACACCTTAGTGCCCTGGCTTCTAGTTTATCTTGTCTGGTGTGTGCATAAGCTTGACACTCAAACACCTTGAGATAAGAATACAGTGGTGGTTTTCCACTCTGTAACTCTTCTGGAGTTCTAAATTTTTTGACAAAGGAAGGTGATCTGTTGATCAAATGAGCTGCAGCGCTTGTAACTTCTTCCCAAAAGGATTTTGGTAAACCAAAGCTAAACAACATACACCTCACTCTTTCAAGGATAGTTCTATTCATCCTTTCAATTACTCCATTTTGCTAAGGATTTCCAGGAACTGTCTTGTGCCTTTTGATACCTTCTGTCTTGCAAAATCTCTTAAACTCATCAGACATGAACTCCAAGCCATTGTCTGTCCTTAAGCACACTTCAATTTGGTTGACTTAGCAGTTTCTACTTCACTACACCAATCCCTAAACTTCTGAAATGCATCATTCTTATGCTTACGAACAAATAACCATAGTTTCCTAGAGTAATCATCAACTAAACTTAGGAAGTATCTCCCACCTCCAAGTGATTTTGTTCTTGAAGGACCCAAAGATCAGCATGCACATGTTCTAAAACTGTTTCTGAAACCATTTTACCTGCAGGATAAGTGAGCTTCTTGCCTTTTCCAAGAATGCACTCTTCACATGGCTTGATCTTGAAATCAGGAGCTAGTTTAAGAGCTCCTTGTTTCTGTAGCTCACTCATACCTCTATCACTGATATGCGCTAATCTCCTATGCTACAACTCTGAGTCATCATTCTTAACACTCTCTAATTCACCAACAACAGTTTCAGCCTCTAGATTGTATAAGCTCATCTTCCTAACACCTTTCATGATTACCCTAGCATCCTTTATTACTTGTAGATATCCATTCTCAGACTTGAAACAGTGACCTTTAGATTCTAACAAACCTACAGATATCAAGTTCCTTTTAAGCTTAGGAATATACCTGACATCAATCAGTTTCTTGACTGATCCATCATCCATTTTCAATTTGATGATTCCAATTCCCTTAACTGGGTAGCTCTGATTATTTCCCATCAACACAGATCCAGCCTTGCTCTCCTCAAGCTCAGAAAACCACTGCTTGTGAGGACACATGTGAATGGAGCACCCTGAGTCAAGAATCCATTCATCTCCTCTCTGATGATTTTTCACATTCAACACTTCTGGTTCTTGCATCTGCTCAGCTAACTCAGCTTCATCTGTATTGTTGCTCTTTTGAGCTTGCTTCTTTTTCCAGATGAAGCAATCCTTCTTGAAATGGCCAGGTTTTTTACAGTGGAAATATTTCTTTGAATCTTTGTCATCACTATCCTTTCCACTATTCTTTCCCTTTTTCTTGAAAGTTTCCTTGAAGCTTCCTGCTGTTTTCTTGGACTTCTGTCCTTTAGTGAATCTTTGCTTGTTTGCAAGTCCTTCAGCCGGAGATTCCTGCTTCTCCTCATTCAGTTTCTGCAGCTCCTTGGCCCTCAATGCAGATTGGACTTCTTCTAAGGTTATGATATTTTCCCTGCCATATAACATGGCATCTTTCAAATGTTCAAATGAATTTGGTAGAGCATTCAGGAGGATGATAGCTTTATCTTCATCCTCCAAATTGACATCAATATTTTCAAGATCATCTAGTGACTTGTTAAAGTCATCTAACTGATCCCCAATGCTCTTATCATCAACCATCAAGTAGGATTACAATCTCTGCTTCATGTGCAATCTGTTGGCCAATGATTTGGTCATGTAAAGAACATCCAATTTAGCCCAAACTCCTGCAACAGTCTCCTCATGAGCCACTTCCCTTAGAACTTTATCACTAAGGCAAAGAATAATAGCACTGTGAGCCTTTTCCATTAATTCTTGCCTTTTCTGTTTCTGCTGTTCTTGGGCAGGATCTTTCTTGTCTTTGTCTTTTGACTTCCCATCCTTACCCTCAATTTTCTTCCCATTGTCATCTGATTCATCTTTCTTGAGAGCATCCCATAATCCCTGCTGGGTTAACATTGCTCTCATCTTGATTTTCCACAAACCAAAATCATTCTTACCAGTGAATTTTTTTGCTTCAAACTTTGTTGATGCCATCTTGAATCAACTTATGTCTAATCTCCCTTAGATTATTTCCCACAGACGGTGCTACTTGTTATGAACTAATATTCAAGATCACCTACTCACTAAGACAATACAACAAGCAACTTGAGTGCAATCAACAGAACCAAAACAAAACAATCACACAAACTCTATGATTTTATGTGCAACTCTGGAATGAAAACATAATTGAAATTAAGGAAGAACACAAGCAATTACGTGGTTCGGCAATTGCCTACATCCACGAAAGAGTTACCAATTCACTACACTTGGAATCACTTACAGAATACAACACTAGAAGATGAGAAGAGAACACCTTCTCAAGAACACACTCTCACACCTTCTCAAGCCTAAAACTGACTCTCTCTCTCCTTGATTCTAATCTGATATGAAAATGGAATTGATGTAGGTTTATGAACTTATCTACAACATAAAATAGACAACGGTTTTAGTAAGGAATCTGTTGTAAATTTATGTTATAACAAAATTTCAAAGCTTCTTCTTCTTGAGCTGTTTTTTATCCTTTTCTTCACATTTTATATTCGGTGTTGATCTGATTCAAGTCACACACACTTACAAAGGGGTGGATTTTGAAAATTATTTTTTCTAAAAAAGTCAATTAAGAAAATGTGATATGAAATTGGATTTAATTAATTGCTAAAAAACATGAATTATGCCTTAATTTGCTGTTACAACAAAGACTTTTTTTTAGGTAAAAATATAGATTTCAATAATAAAATAAGTTTGGGCTAACGCCCTACATCATGGAGAAGTAAATCAACAATGCTATCCGGGACTTCTTCCATCCATACTCGAATTTCATCAACATCGTATTTGAGATGTGCTATGGTATGAGCTACCCTATGTTTTCAAGATCATCAACTATCTTGTGGTATTCTTCTAGTTGATTATTTATTGACTTGTCTTCTGGCATTTTGAAAACATATAACTTCTTCTTTAGGTATAATCTGTTTGCCATAGATTTCTCCATGTATGTTGCCTCCAATTTCTGCCAAACATCCTTTGCAGTGGTTTCCTTTGCTACTTCCCTCAAGACTCTATCTCCTAGGCTGAGAATAATCGTGCTATGAGCTTTATTAAGAATCAATTTCTTCTCTTCTGGTTTCAATGTTGCATACATATTTTCTTCACCATCCAAAGCCACTGCAAGACCTTGTTGAACCAGAAGAGCCCTCATCTTGATTCTCCAAAGTCCAAAATCCCCACTGCCAGTGAATCTCTCAACATCAAATCGTGTGGTACTCATGGTTCCCACAGGCGGCGCCAATTTGTTAGATTATATCCAAGAATTCACAATCCAACAGAAGCAAACAACACACAACACCTTCCTTATGGCAATAAGATGAACACCTTTAGTGCACTAATGTATTCAACACATTCATCACATAAAATATAGCAGAATTAACCAACTAACAAAAAAGCATTTACGTGGTTCGGGTGTGGAGAACACCCTACATCCACGGAGGAAAATCACAGAAGATTTTATTAAGCAACAATGGATCCCAAACACTTACAAGAAAGATTTCCTTCACAAGATGATCTCTATGTGATCTCAATGCTCTATCTCTTATAGAACATCTATCACCATTCAATCACTCTTGATATCCCTCTCTAGATGATTACAGATCAAAAGAGAATGCAGAACAAGTGCTTCTATTTATCAGAAATGAAAGAAAACAAAGAAACCACCAAATGGTACAGTAATAACTGTAAACTGATTCTTAACAGAATTTTGAAGAAGAAATGTGGCATTTGCTTTCAACAAGCTTCAATGTCAGCATCTCTAATATTCTGATGGTTAACTTCAGTCTAAAATGACCCTTTTGCCCTTGTACTTATTCTAAAATTCCAGTTATACCCTTGACAATATGTGCTAAAATTTACAGAAGCCATAACAATAACCAAAAGATAATATAAAAGGGAATTTTTTTTTTGGTCCTGTAATTTAGGGCGAGTCTAAAAAAGTCCTGTATCTTGCGTAATTTTAATTTTAGTCCCGTAAGTTTAAAAAATGTCCTCCGGAGGTCATAAATTTTGCCGGAAACCTCCAATTTCAGACGGAAACCTAATTAATGATGTGGCATGTCCAGTTAAAATTTCAGACGTGATAATTAATGATGTGGCATGTCCAGTTAGACAACCAATTGTCATGTCTGCAGTTTTGCCGGAAATCTCCAATTTTTTAGGTCACATTCGCACCTCGTCAGCAATTCCAGAAAATTAGTGATCTCGCAAGATTTGTCCTCAAATTGGACATCTCTTAACTTACATAACTAAAATTAAAATTACGCCAAATAAATGACTTTTTTATGTTAAGTTAAAGATTCTGAGATATTTTTGTCAAAAAGATTTGTCCTAATCATTTTTTATGCAGGATCTTATTTGATAAGGAAAAGGAAATTAAATAGGGCAAATCTTGGAGGATCTTGAAGATACTAGGTCAAATAGGAGAGGAGATTTTACATCTATATATTCAAGAGCCAAGAGAAGACACAACCATCGAATACACAGCTGTGTTGAGAGCAAGAATAAATCTCTTAGTATTCGAGTAAATACTTTCAGCAGTTTTATACTACCTGCACGTGAACGAGCGTCTGTGTTATAACACACAGACACAATCCAGAAGTGACTTCGGGAGAAGGAGCTTCAAGGCGTACT
>JAUEKW010137193.1:0-11364 GCA_032274785.1 Ajuga reptans
TTATATATACAATATGGATGTCTAATTGAAGATCGTAAAATAAGGATTAATTTGATATATTTTTCATCAAGAATTGATTGGACATAGAAAAGTTATAGGCGTTTAAAATTTTAGATAAAAAAGAAGAAGAATAAGAAAGAAAAAGAAAATTTATTATTGGTAGATGAGAGACTATGGTGTACTACAACTCCCCAAATTACATTGCAGTGTTAAATGAGAAAACTGTCATACCCTATATTTATGGAGAAAGTGGGGAAACTAAAATTTTAGAGAATTAAAAAAATGAAAAAATGTTGGCATTAATTGTGGGGAGACACGTGTTTTTTTCCCTTTTTAAAAAAAAATTGAGGGAGTGACACGTGTTTTTTGGTTGTTTGACTGTAAACAGGTTTTACTAAAAAAACCATTTAAAATACTAAACAAAAAGAAAAATAAAAAGAAAATTCAATGAAAATTTCTAGGAGTGACATGTGTTTTTTTCCTAATTTTTAGGAACCTTGCTTTAATATTTAGAGTGAATTTTACTGTATATTTTAAAAAGAGACTAACATATTTTACACGTGAATACAAAATAAAAAAGTGGGGACTAATAAATAATGTGTTACTCTCTCTTTCTGTAAAATTTTACGGTAAAGTATTTTAAAAGATCCAAATCATATACACGCCCTGCCCAATACCAGATTATTTTATTTTTACTTTGCAAATCACACTTAGAACTTTTTACCCTTTCTAATTTGTAACAAAAAGATAAGATAAATAAGAATAGTTGGGTCCTTGCGTAACAACTATATTTATGCTGTGGGTGTGTTTGGATGAATTTGTGGGCAAATCCGTTGAGGGAAATTCAAACTCATCTATGTGTTTGTTTAAAGGGGTTTGAGGGCAAACCCTTCTACAACTACCCAAATAAACACACATTTTAACATCCCTCAACTATTTTCCTCAGCTACTTTATTTCAGTTAATAGTATCACATCAGACTTCAACCCAACCAAACGCTTCAACTGTAAGCCACATGGGGCGCAACACAAGTATGAACAACAATATTCGAACCACGAATTTGTTACAACAATAAATCACGAATTCAAGCAGAAAAAGATTAGCTAAGACTTATAATGTTCATATCTTTAGGTTGCCCATCATTCATTGTCATTTTCTTCTTCAATTTGGGAGCTTGTAATGGGCAGAATTGTTTGGTACTATATTTTTTGTAGAATTGAAATTGTGAGAGAGAAAGAGATTTAATTTTCTTCAGAAATTAAATTTTGAAAAAAAAATGAGATACAAAAATAACATTTTAGTCTATTCCCTAATGCCTATTTTGTCCAAAAAATATGTGGTGTGGCAGAGTTTTTTGTAGCATGAATAGAAATGGTTAAGATTTTCAACATTTAAAATGTTATATATTATTGGAGTGCAAACACTATTTTTAAATGGCAAATTTTACAAACATATTTCACGATTCTAACAAATATAGCACAACCTTTCAATAATTGCTGATTAAATCACAACATATCAAAAATTTAGCAATTATAGTATCCGTCTATTTTCTGTTAAATGTCTGCCTACATGGCTGATGGAAGTCCACGTGACTGCCACGTCCCAATGCTTACTCAGAAATTACTAATGAAAAATATATACAAACATATCCTAATGTTTTATATTTTAATAAATATATCACAACATTTTCAATAATTACTGATTGAATCATGATCTATTAATTTTTTATCAATTATACAAATTTAGTACGTATTCCATCCTCTTATCGTACCCTAAGAGGGGTCACCAAGAGCAAGAGTTCATATTAAAATTGTCAACGAATTGGGAGTCAAATAACACAGCACCTAGGGATGTTTGTTGGGATGCTGAAGCAAATCTAGGATTTGTATAACCAGATAAACATAATAGTACTATTTGTATAATTGGGATGAAGTATAATAAGATATATACAGTAATGTCTAACTAATAAATATTATAGTGGTGTGCAATAAATAAAATATTGTTGGAATTGGTAAGTTTATATTACTCCCACCGTCTGATAAAAAGAGTTATGTATCGGATTTTTTTTGGTCCTAAAATAAGAGTCATGTTTAAAAATTAGCGCCTCGTTTTACTAGTTCAAACATTTTTTTTTATTTCACATGCCAGCTAGATATAATTGAATAAGTTAACAAAAAAAAAAAAAAGTCGTGCAATTGTTTATTGATGGTTTTTTGAAAGTTATTGTACCTTTATCAAAATAAAATATAATTATTAATAATATCACATTTTATATTTTTTATATTATTGTAATAAAATTTTTGTTTGTATTAAAATTTTGTGCTTATTAGTTTACAATTTGATGCAACTTGCAGTTTATCTTATAATTATTGATTAATTAATTTTAAATATGCAAAGATTTTTATTAGTAAAAAATTTCTTCGTAATTTAATTTAATTAAATAAGACAAATTATTAGGTACCTATAATAATAAAAATATAATATTTATATAATTAAAGTTGAATTACAATTAATATATAACATTTATGTAATTAAAATTAAATTTATTAGAGGTATTTTAAGAATATAATGTACAATTTTTTTGTGTGTGGAGGAATAGTGTTATACAGTAGGGATTTACATTGTTGTTGGAGGGGGATTGTGGGAAAATCCCCCAATTTATAGAGTTATTGAGGGCCGTTGGAGTTGCTCTCATGGTAAAAAAATTAATTTTCCCATAACATATCAAATATTTTCAAAAAAATATTATTTGTCACGGACCGCCTTACCCAACTTGGAACGTGATACTTATGTGTTTTTTTTTTTTTAACCTTTATAGAAAAAAAAAAAAAAAGGATCAAGGAGAATTGAGCGTGCGAGTGGTATAATATCTTCCTCTTTTTTTTTTTTTTTTTTCTTTTTTTCTTTTCTTTTGCCTTTTTCATCGTCGACATAAATATCGGAGCCAAACTTGGTCAGTGTATGAACCGTAAAAGCGAAGATATTGGATGCGGTGCGTTACTTTCTCAACCTTTGCATTAGTTTGCTTGCAGTTACCATCTCTCGCCACGTCTTGCCAATCCAACTTTTCAACCACTTCCTCACCGGCAATTTCAAAACCCCCCCATTAATACAATCCACAATTGCATACCCCTCTTCTTCATTTCTCTTCCGACTGTTTTTCTGTGGCCGGTAGTAACCTCAGTTTCGATCTCTTCCGGTGTACTTTATGATGTTCTCCAGTGAATGTTAACTTTATTAATTAAAAAAAACCTATTAACTTAACGGATATGGAAAACGGAGTCGGCGAAAACGCTGCCGTTTCCTCGACGGAAACGCGTTATGGAGGGGAGGATGTTTACAGTTTCAATGAATCCGCTGATCATCTCGTTGTTCTGGTCCACGGGATTCTTGGAAGGTACATTTTTTTGTCTACTTTTTTGGTGGAATTGTATTCATCAGTGTGTCCTGTTCTTCTGCTACTTTTAGTATTTTTATCCGATCTTTTATCTAATTATATTATAATTTTTTTGATCCAATCATAGTAATAGAGAATTCAGTTGGTTGTGATAGGAAGGTTGGGACTTCTCTTCCCTGGATCAGTTAATTTTAGTTTTTGCTGATTCATTAGACTATTTTGATGCCCATCTGGTGTCAAATGTTGGGCTTCTTTTTGATTGCTTAGTGGAGATCGCATTCAAAATTGATGTAGAGTAGGAGGATGATATTTCCTTTGCTATTCATTTTTTTTTGTTCTTCTTAAAGATCTTTCATATTCATTGTTACTATTAATATTGTTTCTACTCGTAATTATGCTATTACAGTGGATCAGATTGGAAATATGGGGCTGAGCAATTCGTACGGAGTCTACCGGATAAAGTTTTCGTTCACTGTAAGTGCTTCTCCCCCTCCCACCCTTCTATATCCTTCTATATATACATCCCTATATATCGTGTGCTACCTGTGGGAAGTTTAAATATGCCTCAAAATGTTCTGTGTTTCTATTCAATGCTTTTTCCCATGAGGAAATGAGAAGATTCCTTGGCCGGTGGTGTGTTCTTATCTTGCATCCACCTTTTGTATCTAATGCTCTTACATTGCGTTTGAGTTAAGGGAGATTTGGGTAGAGGATTTCAAATGGCTCCATATATAGCCTATTTCAATTCCATCAGAAAATAACTCGAAGTGAGAGCTATACATTTCAACTTCATCATAAAAACGAAACTATGCAAACAACATCAATGGATTTGTTATGGATTTGAATGAAATAAATGGCTCAAATCCAACAATCCAAATACAACCTCAGGCTGGGCTAAGAAATTGCTTATCTTGGCATATAGGAATTATCTTTTAATTTTTTTTTTGGTTGCTGATGCAACAATGGAAATATCATTCATATATCAGAAAATTGTTTTATCTGGTAAGGGGTACAAGAAAAGTTCCTACCCTATTTAGCTTTTCTATGTATCATTCTCCAGGATTATCGTTCTACTTGTATGTTGTGCAACACTAGAGTAGCTCTTTCTTCCCACCTCTCAATGGAGAACGTTTTGATCTGCAGGTAGTGAACGCAATGCGGCAACACTATCATTGGATGGCGTAGATGTAATGGGTGAGCGACTGGCTGAAGAGGTTGATTTTCATTTGTACTATGCCTCTTCATTGCCTTTTCTCACCCTGATTTCTTGAATGATTACTTGTACCACAATTTGATTCTGACCTGGAACTGCATTGCAGGTCCTTGAATTAATCAAAGGAAAGCCTTGTTTGAGAAAAATTTCATTCGTTTCACATTCTGTGGGGGGCCTTGTGGCAAGATTTGCCATCGGGAAATTGTATAAACCTCCAAAGGGAGGAAGTGAAGTTGAAGTATCAACTAATGAAGAGTCAAAGGGTACAATAGCTGACCTTGAACCGATGAACTTTGTTACTGTTGCCACTCCTCATCTTGGTTCTAGGGGTAATAAGCAGGTGCATGCCTTTCTTCTTGGTTATTGTAAAAACTTCTGCTTTGGTAGTTATATGCTAAGCAGAACCTGTTGGATGACTGTATGCAATCTCCAGTACCGATTACTGAGGTGACACTGACAATATACACACTTGTGTTCTTGTATTTGTTTCTTGAAGTTGGTGCTTGTATTTGTTTCTTGAAGATGGTGCTTGTATTTGTTTCTTGAAGAGGGTGCTATGATAATTGTGTCAATATTTTTGTGGCACCATATGGCATTAGTTTTTTTGAAGTAAATAGAACTTGGAGTTGGAGGAGGTTTTTTAGCATCTTGGAAAATCACTCGACAATCTCAGAAAATATTTAAATTGGTTAACAATGCATAATGCACCATTTTTCAGTATTTGATTAGGAAATGGAGTGTGGACTCTGGTCTAAGTTCGTGTCAAAGCATACCTACCGTCAGGACTGACTAACGAATGGTTGCTTTTTGATAAGAAACTAATGAATGGTTGAATTTGGATCTGGATCTGGATCATGATTCATATCAATTTTCTAAATCTGAATTGGATCAGTTCAATAGTGCTTTATTTATTTTATGTTCCTTAATATGTAAGACGAAGTTGGGACAAACAAAAAGTAAGGGAAAAATTGCCTTCTAGAGAAACTATAGCCACTATACAAATTCATTCAGGTTCTCATTAGCCAGGACAGAGCAAAACATAGAATGCATATTAGAACTATCAACCCATCTTTCTAGTTTATGTTGCCCAAGTGCAGGGCTAATAACAGGGGAAAAAGAGTGTAACTCATGGTTTGAGTCAGTTGTCAGGATGTTTTGTGCTCATGGCACTGAGACACTGAGGCTAACTGAGGCGTTTTCCCCCTTTCAAAATTCACGGCTACTTTTCTATCACTAATTATCTCATCCAAATGGCAACAGAAAGTGATCAGAGGGGTGTGTTCTATAGTGGTAGGGTGGTCGTATCAAAGCGAAAGAGATGGGTTGAGTGAGTGGAGAGAGAGAGATGGAAGAAACCTCACCTGATTTCCTTCCCTTCCCTTTTTATGGGATGGGGTGGGGTGGGAAGGAGTTGCTCCATATAAAAGGAAAAGAAGAAGGGAAGTGCTAGGTGGGTGTGACAAGAGAAAATAGGATAGAAGATAGGTCCCGAAAGCAGGGGTTGGAGGGATGAAGATGCGTCAGCTTGCGGGAGGGGTACCAGTTTGGCAATGCGTGGAATCAGGCTGCAGTGGTGGAAGAGGCTGCAAGAGTGTTTTCTATTTGATTTTTTTTTTCCTGGAAGAAGAAGGTGCAGTTAGAGTTTTGCTTCTTCACCTTATAAGACAATGGGGTATATTCTTATAGTTTTCTCAAAGGACGTGCTTATTTAAATGTGATGTCTGATTCTTGATGTGATGCACAGTTTTAGTTGGATCCCAAAATGGGTCTTTACCTAATCCAATCTCGATCACAAAATTGGAATCCAGTTTGGAACAATGTGATACAGCTGAAAAGTTCAGACCTAGTCCATCAGATTTCATGCCCCATTGTAGAACTATGCCATTCCAAAGAAGAAAGAAAAAGATGTGATTGTGTTACTTAATAAGTCTCATGGTTCATGTTAGATTTTTCTATTTTGTTTGTTGCTTTTCAATTTTTTCTATTCGTTAATTGATCCATGAAAAGCAAGCAATGTTGTAACTACTTTTAGGCCTTCCATACTTATTTTGGCTTTCAGAGTATTTAACACTATTCTATTATTGTCCATCTTTTAGGTGCCTTTTCTGTTCGGAGTAACAGCTTTTGAGATTCTTGCTGGTCGTGTAATTCATTGGATATTCAGGAGAACAGGCAGACATCTTTTCCTGACAGATGATGATGAAGGAAAGCCACCATTGCTAAAACGAATGGTGGAAGATGATGGAGAATGCTGTTTTCTGTAGGTTTTCCCCTTATCTGCGACTTCAATATGATTGCAAATTCCTTGCTAGATCTAGTTGCACACTACATGAGTATGTTATGGTAGTGTCTATATCACAACTTACCTGTGCAGGTCCGCTTTACGATCTTTCAAACGCAGGGTGGCATATTCAAATGTTGCCTTTGACAGTATCCATTATATAAGATCTTGTCATTTATTACTATGTATGCCCTAGCCTATCCTATAACCTTTATTTGTCTTCTTAACAAAGTATTTCTTAGATATCGTGGGTTGGAGAACATCATCAATTAGACGGAACAGTGAACTGCCCAAGGTCTTATTTTCACATTGTTATTGTGACAAGCTCTTTAAAATTTGACTGCATTAACTCGACTTCTGATATTTGACAGTGGGAGGATACTGTAGATGAAAAATATCCCCATGTTGTGTATGAAGAGCGCTGCAAGGCGTATGACAAGGAGTTCTTCGAGCCAACGATGGAAAATGATGGTTTAGATGAGCTTGAAGGTTTGTGACTTCCTCTTCTCTCTGAAGAGTGTTCGGAGTTATACTTGTTGCTGTTAGTTTATCTGACACTGAAGCTTATTATTCACCCTTGATAGTGAGTTCTGTTACCATTTAGTTGTTGATGTGTGCAAGTAAAAGGTTATCCAAATAAGCTTGCGCCCGAAGTTTTAGTTGCTAACATCGTAGTTGAAGTTTTTAATCTATAGACCGTGAGATACAAAGTATCTCTCATAAATTGATTCATTTTCAAGTGGGCAAAAATTTAGTGAAGTTTCTCGTAACTGCTTAGGTAAGCAATCGGCATTGAAATCAACTCCAGCTTAAACAATTTCATATTATATTGATCAATTCTACTTTGGGTCTTCGTCAACAACCAAAATTAGTTTCGACAATTGTTTCCATCTTTGGCTTTCCTTTTTACGTGTACCTGCTGACTTGGGTAGTTTTCCATGTTGCAAAAATCTTGTCCTGAGCAGAAGAGCTATTGAATGGCCTCTCTCGTTTGTCGTGGGAGAAAGTGGATGTAAGCTTCCATAATAGCAGGGCGAAGTTTGCTGCCCATAGCGTTATCCAGGTCTCTCTCGTTCCATTTTCTCTTCACCACTCTCAATCATGTTGTTTTCTTGCCGGAAACTTAACAACTGTAGGGGTTGATTCTATTTTTATGGCTGATTATGACAGGTCAAAGACCGTTCTGCGCATTCAGATGGGGCAGACGTTATACAACATATGATTGACCATTTTATTCTGTAGGAGACTCCCCCCACCCCCCACCCCCCACGAAGGCAGGTTTTTCGACCAAATCAGAGAACCTTTTTATGTAACGCACTGCGTTATTGTCTGAAGATGATGATCCAATTATTTCACACGAGATCCATTGTATATGTTACCATTAAATTCCTCAAAGTTGTAATAATTTCTGTTCTACAATATTTGCTGCTGCTGCTTTATTTTGAAAATTATTATCTTCATGTAAATATCGCATTGATATACGATGACCATCACAGTTGGTTGAGATCTGTAGAAATTATTCAATCAATTGTAAAGGTGTGGATATAAATATGATGGGACTATTCACTAATACACAAAATGGGGTGTGTTTAGTAGAGGGTGGGGGTGTGGATGGGGTGTAGGAAATCAAGAAGTGATTTTTTTGTACGAATTTTAGATATAATGTGTTTTGGGATAGAATGTGGTAAAATTGAAAAGATATTGTCAAATTATTATTAAAAAATGATTAAAATATAAATAATAATTTATAAAATTATTTGAACTAGTTGTCCACCTGTGCATCGTTTTAATAATATTAATAAATAAACATTTATAAAATATAATATGTGTGGTCTACAATATGTAATATAAACATATGTAAATAATGTAATTGGTGTATAGAATATGTAACATGAAATAATATACAGTGAAAAAAAGTTTATAAATCCTTTAAAACAACGTGTGACATATAAATGATCGTATTCTTTACTAAAATAACACGTTACAATCACATCTGTAAAGAAAATGAATAAACATTTCATTACAAACAGAAAATAAATAAGAATTGGTTAGGAAATTTTGTATATATAGTTTCAATGTAATTATCAAAGATCGATTAAATACTGGAATCTCCTTATGTGGTTCAAAATCCTTGAACGACTTATCTTTAGTGGCTAAACATTACTTCATTTTATTTTCAGTCACTGTAAAGACCTTCAACATACAAATGACACTCCTTTGACTTTCCTTTCAGGTTTCTCAAAGTATGTCCTTTCATCATAACATAATTTTATATGAAAATATTTTACATATCTAAATGTATCACAATTAACCTAACAAAAAAATATTTTATATTTAAAATTTAATATTTTATGTATACATGCAATATGGATGTCTAATTGAAGATCGTGAAATAAGGATTAATTTGATATATTTTTGGTTATTAATGAAGTTGATACATAAAAGTTATAAACGTTTAAAACTATAGGATAAAAAGGAAAAAGAATGAAGAGAGAGAAATATTTTGATTGTCTAAAGAAGAGAATATAGTAGAAATACAATTCACATCTAGCAATTTGTAAATTGTGGAGCGATTTTTTTTATTGATAGTGGGTGGTTTTCATAATTAATTTAATTTTTAATTATTAATTACTCCTAGAGAATGAAATAGAGTTTTTCAAAAAATATTTTTTGGCCGAAAATCAAGAGAGCGCCACGTGTTTTTCCCTAGTTTTTAGGCGACTCTCTTGTAGTATTTAGTAGGGATTAGATTATCATGTCCTCCATCGGTACGGAAAAATTTCTTTTAGTAGGGTCTAGAATAATAATTATTTGAATTATGATAAAATAATTATGATAATCTACAAACTATGATAATGTTTGCAATTGTAGATTAATATCTATATCGATTTAGTAAGGGTTAATTACAAAAAAAATTCACTAACTTTGAGTAAACTTTCAATTACAATATGAACTTTAAGTACTAACAAAAAAATTACCCACTTTAAATTTTTTTCATTTACAACATGGGCTGTATATTTTTACACCTAATTACGTCGCTGTCACCATCATTAGATCCGTCTAAATGAGCTTGTGTTATATTCACTACATATTTTGTCATATATGTTGATAATTGTAATGAATCACCGGTTAAAGTTATGGTTTTCACTATTTCAACTCTCAATCACAGTGATGGCGACGAAGGGAATCTAATGATGGTGGTGGCGACATAATTAGATGTAAAAAAATGCGGTCCATGTTGTAATTAAAAAAAATTGGAAGTTGGTAAATTTTCTTGTTACCTTTCAAAATTCATGTTGTAATTGAAAACTCAACCAAAGTTGGTAAATTTTTTCTTAATTAACCCATTTAGTAAACTATCTTAAAATTTAAATAATAATTAATACAATGGAAAGGGACATTAAATTGTTAACATATTTAGAATTTACTCGTCGAAACAAGCGGATTGCTAATTATGGACGCGTGTCAGTTAATTGATTATTAAAGAGTTAATAACCAATGAGATGCGGCTGCTTATTTTAATGAATTGAGGACACGTGTAACACAACCAGAAATTTATATTGTTTGGGAGGTGAATGTGCTAATCAAAGTAAATACGTCAATTTAGAGATATAAAAAGTAATTTTCTTTATTGAACGATCTGCGTGTGAATAATGTGTTTACAAGCGTTTATGCTTTCTTTTTTCTCTGGAGAATCTAAAGTCCCTTTCCTAATGGGGGAATGGGGGTATTTATAGAATTTTAGTAACCGCCATATAAGCTGGTGGGCACCTCAGTTGGGTCCGTCCGTTACGAGCTCCAGCTCGGTATGGGGCTATCTTGCCGGGGAGGGAGCTCGTGCTTTGTGTGGCTTTGGGAAGTTTTCTCGGCCCGGGAAAGCGTCCTTCAGGTCGTGAATTTTGAGACGGGCTCGAGATGCATTCTAATAGTACCAGAGCTGTCGGTGTTTCCTTATAACGAGCTGATGAAATGGGCTGCGAGGTGAAGCCTGTGATTCACTGGTGGACGGGCTTCAAACGGGCTGGGGACACGACCTGCTTATTTATCGAGCTACGGATTTACGCCACGTGTCCCTGACCTGGGTATTGCGAGATGACCATCCACAATTACCCCCCGGGTTCGCGAGATGCGATAGATCGGGGCTGCGCGAACTCACCTGCCTCGCTGGGCAGGAGTTTTCAAAATTTGATTTTTTTACTGCGCGGGGTTACCCTTAGAGGGGGACACGTGGCGGACACGTGTCGTTGGTCTGGTGGTGCGACGTTTCATTTCTCGCATGTGGTCTAGAGGGGTCCACGTGTCTTTCGTTGATTGGTCCAGATTGCGGCGCCGAATCTGGACTGTTGAGGCTCCTCAGATCCTGGCCGTTCAATTTTTGACCGTTTGACTTCTTGACCGTCTATAAATACCCCTTCATTTTTCACTGTTCCTTTTTTCACTTTTACCCCGATTTCTTAGAGAGAAGGCTTTCACA
>JAUEKW010137204.1:0-11363 GCA_032274785.1 Ajuga reptans
TGCAAGAATGACAGAATATTCACTCCAATACTTATCAAATTTGACTTTCATCGTGGATGCCATATCTTTGAGTACCATATCATCACTTGTCAAATATTCACTCAACTTAATTTCTATGCTAGCAACTTGCATGAAATATAAGTTGGATGTAGTTTAAGATGACCCAGACATCAAGTTAGTGATGTGGTAAAATGGTTGTAAAAAAACTCTTATCTTATCCGCTCTTTCCCACTATTTACTTGTTAGACAATGTGGGTATTTATCATCATTAAACCTCAAGCTAGTGAATGCACGATGATACTTAATTGCACTTTCAAGAATCATATAAGTGGAATTCCATCTAGTTGCCACATCCAATCTCAAGAAACCACCACCAAGATCATCCAAGTGTACTTCTTCAACACATTTTTGAAATTGCCTTAATCTTCCCTTCGTAGCCTTCACATATTTAACGCTTTCCCTAATTTTATTCAAAGTCGTGCCCACCACTTTCAACCCGTCATGAACAATAAGATTTAAAATATGAGCATAACACCTCACATGGAAAAATTCACCTTTGCCTATCAAACCATTTTGCAAATTAATTCGCTCTTTCAAAACTTTTTGCATGACATCATTGGAAGAGGCATTATCTAAGGTAATAGAAAACTTTGGAGTTTATCCCCCACTCCGTAAGCACTCTATAAGCCTTACCTGCTAGTTCGGACCCTATATGTTGACAATCCAACTCTACAAATGCAAGTAACTTGTTGTTTAACTTAAAATTGGCATCAACATAATGAGCCGTGAGAGATATATAACCTTGTGTAGTTATAGCAGTCCATACGTCACAAGTCAAGCAAATTCTACCAGGAATTAAAGCTAACTCCCCCTTTAGCTTTGCCTTTTCACTTAAGTACGCATTCCAACAATCACTTTTGGCGGTGTTTCGAGAAACATGCTTAAATTCAGAATTCAATGTTTTGTTCACCAATAAAACGCCTTCATATTCAGCATAACTAAATGGAAGATCATGCACAATGATACTTCTAGCAAGTGCATCTCAATAAGCCTTACTATCAAAAACCACATTTATCTTATTACATGCAACTTGATTGTTAAGCATGTCCCGCACATTATGGTAACAGGGAAGTTTAACACATCTCTCTATATAACTCCCTAGATGAGTCGTACCAGAAGTAGATGCACAACTAAGAATTTTACCACAACCCTTGCATTTGCACTTTTTTGCCCCTCCTACCAAGTCATCGAGTTTATCAAAATATTTCCACACGTGAGACTTGTGTTCCTTATCAATACCATCATCAGTATTTGCACTACTAGTGTTAACATTTACATGTACCTTAGGAACCATAGCCTTACGCTTTGTACCACTAGTACCAACAACATTAGAATAAGAAGTAGAACCTGTAGTATTTTTAACACTAGAGGTGGTGGGGGAGGAGATTCAAACATTTCAAGGTCGTCATCATCATCAAATATTTCCATGTCTTCATAGATACTTGCTAAATTGTTTCCATTACCTTCCATTCATGCTAACCTGAAGGTAAACGAAAGAAGAATTTAAAAGCTAAAGAAAAATCTTAAAGACTTATACATTACTATATAACTAAAGATAAAAGGATAGAACATACACAGTACATGCGAAAAAAAAAGTTCTAGGCAATCAACACAACAAACATATGAAGAAAATAGCTCTACCTTGGGGACCTAAACAACTCTACAAATGTTTATAAACACATATTTTAATTCAAGAAGTCATTTCACGTCAAGTATCTTTGAAATTAAGTGAAACACTCTTATTTAACTTGTTTCAATCTGTTTTATATACCTATTATATGTAACCAAGAAGTTTCTTATGGTCTTGAGTTTAGCTTTTAATAATTGAATGATGAAAATCAAATTATATATTAGTTGTAGAAGAGGAAATAATGTAACGATGCTTTTTCAAAGCATCAACACTATTCTTTAATCTATATATTTTATTTTTAAAAAAGAACCCAAAGCTATCTACCCCACATTCAAATTACAAAGTCACAAAAACTCTCCCATTTAGGTCCCCAGTTTCCTGCAAGATTTTGAAGGGCCATCTTTCTCTCTCTAAAGTTAAGACGATAGAGAAAGAGAGGATATGGGCTTAAAATATCATCAGACAAGAAAAAAGGTAACAAGAAAATATCATCAAAACTGAACCCACCAAGATAAATTATTTGATTACCCCACTACAAATTTAGTATCATCTTGGAATAAGACAAGGAATCATTTATGAGAAAACCCACTACTGCTGTCTCTGTTTTCAGTAGGCATCTAGTTCAATCAGGAAAATTGCAGATTCATTTTTTGAAAACCAGGAAAAACAAATAACGAAGAGAAAAGGAATTTTGGTATCATAACGTAAAAAATTACATTTAATCGAACAAAGAATGGTATAACACCGACGAGATAGAAGAAGATTACCTCCGCGAAGTTGTTATCGTCCAGATTTTGGAAACCCTTCTACAGTTCTACGCTGCGCACTGATTGTTTGTGGAGTTTGAAAATGACATTATTTCTGTACGCCCTAATTAAAATCAGGTCATGGGCCGGCCCGAGGCCCATGGGCTCGGGCCGGTCCGATTTTAGCCCATCAAAAATTAAGCCCGACCGGGTCGGGCCAAAAAAGGCTAAATTTTTTTTGGCCTCGATTTTTACAGCCCAGCCCGCTATAATTTACGGGCCAGTTGGGCCGGCCCATCAGGCCGGGCCATTTTTGCCGGCTCTAGTGGTGAGCTAGAGAGAGAGAGAGAGGAGTATTGTGTGTGTGTTATTATGTGTATGTATGGCTTATGTATGTGCGTGATAAGTTTGGGAAGGTGTGCGTGTGTGTGTATATATATGTTATGTGATGTCCTATTTATCTAGTTTATGTAATATGTATGTATATATGTAAGTGAGTAGTGTATGTTAGGTGTCTGCAAAAAAAATGAATAATATGGGTGGGGACCACCAGTAGGGATTGGGAGAGTTATATACTGGAGTGACTATTTTCCCAAATTCTTAATTCATACCTTAATTTTCAGAAACTACTTCGTCCATTACCAAATTCCTTTAGCTATTATGAATCAGTCATTACCCTTACCCTCAATCCAAGCTATTCTTTTTATTCCCGTTAATTCTAATTCTTTCAATAAAGTCTTAATAATAATAATATTAAATACACATGCCTTGAACGTGTAGATTGTACGGAACAAGGATCACGAGCCTAGCATTGCATGACATTCCATCAGTTTTACTCAAGACAATTCAGGTGGGGGTTTACTATTTGTTATTATTATGTACTTAATTGATTGTATATGTATATCTGTTATATTTCAAGTTTCAAGTTTATATTCAATTTATTGGATATACATGTTCAAGTTCCATGAGTACATGGATTACAAGTTACAAGTTTCAAGTTACAACTATTTATATTATATGCTTTTAATTTTGTTTATAATTTTGATAAATTGTGACCTCCCACGAGCTGAAGGAAGCTCACTCCATCCCAACATTGATCCTTTCAGGTTAGCTTGGCGTGAGCCGGAGGAGTCGAGGTAGAGCCGGGGCATATGAAACTTATTTTAAATGAAATATTTTATTATTTGAATTTATTTTATGAATGACTCAAGTAGTTAGAATATTTATTTTAAAGTTTGCTAGATTAAGGGTTTCTATTTGATTATTATTTTGTTAAATTTTACGACTTAATCATTTATGGTTAAATTTTGTTTTAGACTTAATTATTGGATTATGTAGATTTGTTAGGTGTGACATCAGTGGCATGTTTAGGAATATTTTTACTTATTTGATATAGTTTTTAAGCAATTTCTAATTATAACTTTTTGGCTAATAAGTAATTTATATTTGATTAGAGTTTATTTATTTATTCCGCTGCTACATGTTTAGGGAGTTTGAGTATGTTAACGGCCTGGCTATAAAATATCTTTTATATATTTATAAAAAAAATTGAAAAAAAAATCCCATGATTTTGATTTATTATAATTTAATTAGATTAAAATATTTTATGAAAATTGGGTCGTTACATATTGTCATGGTTTACACAAAAAGCCATCAGTTCAAGACATCGCGTTCACTGAGCAGCAAGTAAATCCGATAGCATCTCACTAGGGAAGGTTCAAAGCCACAAGCTACCTATCTCGATGCAATGATAGTTAGTCGAGATTTTCTTGTGTGTCAGTCTAGATTACATGCATTAATTGTCATTCACTGTTGACGACTTCTTCCATTCATGCAGGGGATTGTTGGAATTTTGAGATGTGAATGGAGAAGTGTCTTTTAGATGAAGAGGTGTCAGCAAAAAGTCGTGACTGTTCAAGTGGAATAGTTGCGAACGAAAGGACGTGAAAGTCCAAAAAGATGAAATCAGACCGTAAGATCGTAATCTTTCATAAAAATGTACGATCTAATAGTTGTGAGTGATCAAGTTGAAAGGTTCCACCAGTTTATGAAATGACGCCTAGAAGTATATAAATAGACCCCTCGATTTGCATTTCAAAATAGACCAAGAACAACGATAACTTATGAAGTATTGCAATTGATATCTTATGCATTTACAGTCCGTCTATAGATTGAGTCGAGTCTCAAGAAAGTTTTGAGTATCAAGTAGTTCGCCGATAGCTTTACTTTCGTTGTGCTGCGATCGTAAAGTTAAAAGTCGTTGTATCTTGGGGACGATTGCCGAAGACCGTGAGAACTTGGATGCGGGGAAATATTTTCTTACGGACAATGAGTCAAACTCGTGCCTCAACTTTACTTAGTCTCATTTTATTATAGAGTTATTTTCAAATACACCACCTAATTTTTCTAACATTATCAATAAAACTAGTTAAATATTGATTGTTTCAGCCAACAGTACCTCAACTCTCCCCAGCCATAACCAAACACAGTCTATAAATATCAAATGACAATCACATATTTTCTAGTGATGTAATGGCTAGGATTTTGAAATTGAAAAACCCTTCAATTTAAATTTTGATAACTCAAAATCAAAACTCTTCTTCATTTTCTTTTATGTTTTTCTCGCCCTTCCCGTTTAGCTGCTTTTTTTTTTATAAATTTTATTTATTATCATCTTCGGATTACATTAGAGGAGCTAGTTATATAAACTCTAAACTAGGAATGACACTGAACGGATTTAAACCCAAATTTATATGAAATTCATCACAGTCAAATCTGTTAAAAATTTAGCTAAATAGGTTTTAGCTAATTTGAATTACGTTTTTTTTAGTAAAATATATGTGGGATTGAGATTTAATAAATAAAATAAAAAATTAATTGTTGCGGCATAAACATGATGCTAGTAGCTTATGTCCCACAAGCCCACTGGTTTGCAGGCCAAACTTGCAGCGAAATACCCAAAAAAAACAAAAAAAAAAATGAAAAAAGGGCAACAAGTTTAGAACACTGGTCATCAACTATCCCTGATCCTCAGTCATAGTTACGGTATTTCAACCGTGTTACCATCATCAAGCAAACAGAATAACTAAGCTATGATGTATGTTTAACTGTAATTTTAAGAAGGGGTAATAAATCGTTCAGATTGGACTATTATTGGATCAGTCTAATAATGTCCGAATCACTTAGAGTTTACTCGAACACGACCTACTAAACATATTAGGATATAAATACCAACCCGAATATGACATGGTAGTAATATGGTAAACAAATCTGATATGAACTGGTAAGTCCGTTAATACTTGCATACATACTTCTATCTATAAGGATATATGAAAGTCACCTTGCTTGGTGATGTATTCTATTGACGTATTTATAATTACAAGATATAATGTGGATAAGTACAAATAAAATCAAGAAAAGATATTTACAATATCTATCTATATTAATAGAATATCTGAGGATCTCAAGGATCCGTAATATACGCAACGCTATCCCTCCCCCATCAAACGAATTGGCAGTGGCCCGACATGAAGCTTGGACCGAAAATGCTCAAACAAAGGACGAGGAAGTCCCTTAGTGAAAATGTCAGCGAGTTGCAGATGTGTTGAAACAAATTAAGTAGACAGCTTTCCCGCGGAAACCAATTCCCGAATAAAGTGGTAATCAATATCAATGTGTTTAGCACATTTATGAGCAATCGGGTTTTGGCTAACAAATATTGCACTTCGGTTGTCGCAAAATAAAATAGGAGTAGCAGGAGGGAGAGCGCATAATTCGCGTAAGAGATGCATGACCTAAATTATCTCAGCAGCAACATTGGCCATAGCCCTATACTCCGATTCACAACTAGAGCGCGAAACAGTGGGTTGCTTCTTAGCACTCCACGAGACTAAGTTATCGCCAAGAAATATGGAGTAACCATAAGTGGAGCGTCGAGTTTAAAGACAATGAGCCTAATCCGCATTAGAATAACCAATCAATGAGGAAGGCGGAGCACAGGAAAACTTTAAGCCAAATGAGAGAGTACCTTTCACATAACGGAGAATGCGTTTGATGGCTTGAAAGTGATCGACCGTAGGAGAGTGAAAAAATTAACTTACTTGATTAACAGCATAGGAAATGTCAGGGCGTGTAATAGTCAAATATTGAAGAGCTCCAACAATGAACGATAACGAGTGGTATCAGAGAAGGGGTCCCCAGTACTCTCAAATTGATGACCTGCAGCAAGCGGTGTGGCAATTGGTTTGGAATCTAACAATTATGCACGAGCAAGAATGTTGTGAGCATACTTCTGTTGACTAAGAAAAAACCCAGACTCATCATGGGTGATCGCCAATCCCAAGAAGTAGCTCAATTGACTGAGATCCTTAATGGCAAACTCCCGATGTAGGCGAGAGATGAAAGTACGAATGAGATGAAGATTATTTCCCGTTAAAATAATATCATCAACATACACGAGCAAATAAAGAATTGCTGATCCACATGTGAATATGAATAGAGACGTATCTACACGACTGCAAGTGAAACCAAGGAAACAGAGAAGATTGTTGAGACGTTGAAACCACGCTCGTGGGGCTTGTTTAAGGTCGTAAAGAGCTTTCTTGAGCCGACATACACGATGTGGAAATATGGTATTGATATACCCCGATGGTTGTTCCATGTAGACAACCTCAGTCAAAAAGCCATTGAGAAAAACATTTTTGACATCTAGCTGATGAAGAGGCCATTTATTCATTACGACAATCGCAAGAACAATACAGACAATAGAGGATTTAACAACAAGACTGAAAGTGTGAGAATAGTCAAAGCCTGGGATTTGAGTAAAGCCTTGAGTGACGAGTCTTGCTTTTAAATGATCAATGGAACCGTCGGCTAGATATTTAGTTCGAAAAACCCATTTAGAACCGACTACATTAGAGTTAGAAGGCTGAGGAACTAACTCCCAAGTATTGTTAGTCCGAAGAGCACTCATTTCTTCATCCATGGCGGCTAGCCATTTGGGATTTTTCGCAGCAGATTTAAAGCCTTTTGGGTCTTTTGCAGCAAATAAGGTTGTAAGAAGTCTATTTCCAGAAATGTAGGCTAGATAAGCAATGTGGCGGGGTTTAAGGATACTGAACTTGGCCCTAGTGATCATTGAGAGAGTGGGCTGAACAAGAGGCGGGTCCGGTTGCAGAATAAGAGATGAGCTGCGTGTAGGCCCACCGTCAGAATCTGGTTGAAGCAAGTTGTCATGGGCAGCGGAATTTAAACCTGGTGTGTTAGGTTCGTCTGTCACGGGCACGGTATTGATGGGCTGTGGAACCGGGACTGGAGGCTCCAAGCAAAGATGACATGGCCCATGATGAGATGGCATATCGGTGCGGGGTTGATCAGGATTGGATGGTTGAATGGGAAGATGACTAATAGCAGCAGGTTCATTAAAATTTGAGAAAGCCAGTTTCGCTAATTCTGTGGCAGACTTGATTCCGAAAAATGAAAAATTTAGCTCATCAAATTGTGTATGGCGTGAGGTATAAATTCAAGATGTTACAGGATCTAAACACCGATAACCTTTGTACTAATTATTGTACCCAGTAAAGATGCATGGAAGACTCCTTGGAGAAAATTTACGTGGAGCATAATCTCGGAGATACGGGAAGACGGGACAACCAAACAGCCGAAAGTTGTCATAAATTGGTGGTGTGTTGAATAGATGCTCAAACAGAGATTTATTTTCAAGTGTGGATGATGGAAGGCGGTTAATGACATATACCACTGCACTGAACGCATCAACCCAAAGATTTTCCGGAGCTTGAGCATTAAAAAGCATAGCGAGCCCAGTTCCTGTGATATGACGGTGTTTGCGTTCGGCCCGTCCATTTTGCTGCGGTGTGTAGGTACATGATATGCGATGATAGATGCCTTTATTATTGAAAAAGGAACGAACTCTGTGATTTAAAAATTCGGTTCCACCATCCGACTAAAATATTTTAAGTGGCCGCAAAAATTGAGTGGTAACAAGATTGTAGAAGCTCACCAACACATCATACAAATCAGACTTTAATCGTAAGGGATAAAACTATGTAAAGCGAGAGAAATCATCTACAAAAATAACATAGTAAGAATAACCATTTGTAGATTTAACAGGTGTGGGTCCCCATAAATCACAATAAATTAAGTCCAAAACAAAAGATGAGCGTTTGTCATTAACCAAAAAGGGTAAACGCTTGTTCTTCGCTAATTGACAAGACGAGCATAAATAAGGTTTGGGCAACAAAGAAGTAACCGATAAATGCCCTAATTTATTCAGCAAGGCAATAATATCAAAAGCAACATGACCTAATCGAGAGTGCCAGAGCTCATAGGATGTACGCAATTTCTTTGAACGCAAGGCGGCCACGAAAGCCTTGTGAGCCTGTTCTAGCACATAGAGACCATTCTCACATTTGCCTCGAGCCATGATATCCCCTGTCTTGCGATTATGAATAGATGAATTCTTAGTAAACACGATATCAACAGGATAATCGGATGTTAATTTGCTAATGGAGGGCAATTTTTTTGTTTGTTGGGGAACCACCAAAACATCCAACAATTTGACAGTGGAAGATAAAGTTGAAGAGCCAATACGAGATATGGGTAAAAGATTACCGTTACCGACTGCAACTCGGGCATCACCCGAATAGGGATCACTGGAGTCCAATGCCGAAGAAGATGGGGTCATGTGATTTGTGGCTTCACTATCTACAAACCAATTAGAAGAGTTGGGATCAATGTTATAAGCTGTGGAGAATGTGGCTAAAAAATTTACTGAATCATTTTGAGAGTCTTGCACATATCGATCACGACATTGACGAGCGATGTGGTCGGCACCATCACATATTTGACAAATAGATGTGTAGCGGTCACCTCGTCCACGACCACTACTACTGCGACCGCCGCCACGATTGTTGCCACCATAATTACCTCCACGACAATTTGTACCATCTCGATAACCACTATCACGATAACCGCCACCCCGGTTTCCTGAGTTGATATGTCCAATATTGCTACGACCGCGACCATAATTCAGATTGGGTCGTCGAAAGCGATGTTGCGACTGAGCTGCAAAAGTGGCGTGCGGAACTGGTGGTGCTTCCATGGCTCGCATGAACAGTTCTTGGCTTTCGGCTTGAGATAATAAGTCACAAAAATGAGGCAACGGCTTGATAGCCATAAGAGCTGTTGAGAAAGCGGTGAACGATGAACGTGGCCACGTAAAAACCAATGGCTCTTCTCAAGATCATCTACTGGTCGCCCAATTACAGACAGTTGATCACATATGTCTTTGAATTTGCGACCATAGTCGGAGAGGGTGTTGTCGCCCTTTTGAAGAAGATGTAATTCGGTTCTTAATTACATAGCGCGATCAGTAGAGCTGTGACTGTAGGCGGTCTCTAATGCTACCCACACATCACGTGAAGTTTTGAGGCTAAGAACTTCGGCCATCGCTTCCTCAGACAAGGAGGAACACAAAAGAATGAGAAGTCGATGATCCGAAGCACACCAACTGGCGTAGGCGGGATTGGGGTTGGTCGTGCCTTTCTCATCAGTGAGGGTGGGTGGTGGAGTCGGCGTGGTTCCATCGATATGACCAAGCAGATTTTGACAGGAGAGTAAAGGAAGTACTTGATCTTTCCATAGTAAAAAATTTGACGATGATAGCTTGATAGTTATCATATGAATTCGAGTAGCAAATGGAATAGAATCCGCTCCGCCGGTAATCAAAGAAGAAACAGAATCGGCCATGGTAGGGAAGAGAGGCAGACGAAGGTTGATTTGCTAGGGTTTGGGTCGTTCCCAGCTGATACCATATAAGGATATATGAAAGTCGCCTTACAGCTTGGTGATGTATTCTATTGACGTATTTATAATTACAAGATATAATGTGGATAAGTACAAATAAAATCAAGAAAATATATTTACAATATCTATCTATATTAACAGAATATTTGAGGATCTCAAGGATCCGTAATATGCTCAACGCTATCGCTATCCTATTCAGGTCCACTAACCTATTAATTTTTTTTTTTTTTTTGAGGTTGCACTAGCCTTTTATTACTATAGTAGTTAAAGAGGTAATTTTTGAACTACTAATAACTGATGTTGTATATCGACCTCTCATCTTGTCATTTAGTAACAGTGCAAATGTATTGTCAAATCAAATTACAAATTTATCCTTATTTCCACTATTGGGCCCATCACCGCCTCCTTATCTGTAACAAATTAAATAAAAGTAAAATAAAAATAGATGAAGACAACAAATTAGACATATCCATCTCTACCGAATTGATCGTATGTTCATCGATGGATGCTAATTTATATACTCATTACTTATATATCGCATTATATAAATTACAGAATTTACTATTATTTAATTTTTGTGTACTACAATGAGGAAAAATGGTGGACCGTGAGCACTAATTTTGTAACGACCCACTTCCAAATTTGACGGGCTGTCCCCACAAACCAACACAAGTCTTTTCCAGCGCGTTTTGTCCTCACTCACGCGCACCCTGGAAAACTTCCAGGGGGTCACCCATCCTGAACTTTTCCCAGGCCAAGCATGCTTGACCTCAGAGTTTTCTCAGAATGAGCGCCAGAAAAGAAGATGCACCTTGTTGGTATGAGTAGCACTAATCAATTCCACACCAGAAAAAAGAGGGTATCCTGAGACTTGCGGGTATGGGGATCATATAGTCGAGCTTGAGGGGCCATTCTGATATTATGCTGGTATGGGACTGTATAGTTGAAGAGAGCTTAGTTAGTGTTACTCATACCAACAAGGTGCATCTTCTTTTCTGGGGCCCATTCTGAGAAAACTCTGAGGTCAAGCGTGCTTGGCCTGGGGAAATTTCAGGATGGGTGACCCCCTAGAAGTTTCTCAGGGTGCGCGTGAGTGAGGACAC
>JAUEKW010137225.1:0-11362 GCA_032274785.1 Ajuga reptans
AATTAACACTTAATTGTTAACCTAGTACTAAAATAGGCCCATGAGGACCAATAGACCCAAACTCGAATTCACAAAAACCAAGCTCAAATAACTTAGTACTGATCAAATAGATTCATTAGGACCAATAGACCCAAACTCGAACTAACACAAAACAAGCCCAATTTTTTTTTTCGGGGGCGCTGCCCCCGATCCCCGTTATTGGGCCCCCTAACTGTAATTCCTGCGTCCGCCACTGCTTGTGAATATTGAAATTATATTCCTTCCGACCGTAAATACTTGCCGTTTTAGACTAAAAAAAACATGTTCCTATTAGCTTATTTTAGCAAAAAGAAATTATGTTTCTTCTAGTTTTATCTATGGTCCTTTCCCAAAGGTATCTTAAAAAAAATTCTTAAATTTTTCATTATCTTAATCTGTGAGAGAAAAAGAAGAGATTAAATGGGAGAGAGAATATGTTGGGGTGTTTTAACTATTTCTGAGCATTCTTAATTTCCTTACAAAATCTAAAACCATAAATATTTAGAATCGGAGTACTTCTTGATTATATATTCATGTAGACCAAAAATTGTGTAAAACCGTCACACGGTATGGCGGCCGTATGACGGGAAAAAGTATCACTTTTTCTGTAAAAATGTGTTTCATCACACTCCGTCACACCGTGAGACTTTCTCAAACAAGTCTCACTCATTCATGTACACTTTCTCAATCCTAAAATAAATGTCGTTTTATAAAATTTCGGATATCCTTAATCAAGTTCAATTATTATATTTTAAATTTTTTAATTATGTAACTTTCTCTATCTTCTAACCATCTTTTTACATTTTTCAAGATTTCTTTATAATATTAGCAAATTTGAAAGATTAAGAGTAATTATATCTTAAATTCATGAAACAATACTTATTTTGGGCAATTATTTATACTAAATGGACATTTATTTCCAGAGAAAGAGAGTAAGCATTTGTTTACACACAGGCTGAAAAAATCAACCAACCAACCCTAACCATATTCAAAATGTATGACCTTACTAATATTCAAAAGTCAGCTCCTATGTTTAGCAATATTTGGTAAGTATGTACACCCATTAAATTAATTCACACATGCCTTTTCTAGTACTAATTTTAGCATCTTTCTTTTGGACTTTCTTAACCACTCTAACTAAATATATACACGCTTCATCCCTCTATATTATAAATATGACTATGATACTTTAAATATATATGACTAAATTTGATACGCAATCTTTTCATAGAGTTAAAAAGCACTACCAAATAAAATATTTTTGAGGATGCTTGAGTCTTTATATATGTTTATAGTTTTCAAAATTAGGGCATGAGATCATCTGTTACATAATGGTGTTTCATCATGTTCACCAAATGACACATGTATTAGATGATGTCACTAGATATCACTAATTAACACGTGTCGTGTATTAAATGTAGTGTAATAGAGGATGAAACACCTAATGTAACAGAGAAACCGGACTGCAAAATTAGTGGTTGCCAATTAATAAGGATACATTAATTATTTTCACAAATTTTGAGTGCATAAGGTGTACTGCACTTAAACCCGTGTAATTCGGGTGGTAGGTGGATCTATGGGTTGTGTATAGTTTTTTTGTGAAAATGTATCACTGCTTATAATGAAAGTTCATACTTGTTTTGACTAAAAGTATTAACTTTTAACTTTTAGCATAATACATTTATCTAGAACAAGTAATACCTTTCAAAATAAACGTTAATACATTTCTCATAAAATAATTCACACAGTCTGCAGATCTGTCCGCGAACTCAATTGAATAAATTTAAAATTCGTACAATTAATGTACAAGAGAACTACTCCATGGAAAAAACTTATATGCCACGGATACATGGCTCTTTTATGTGAAACGGATCGAACTAATTCTAAAAGTATTACTTTTGTGCCAAAAAGTATCACTTAATTGGCCAAAAGTATTACTCGTTTATATAAAATTATGAATGGAAGTATCACTTGGTTGAACTTTTATTAAAAAAAAAATATAAAATTATGAATGGAAGTATCACTTGTTTGAACTTTTATTAAAAAAAAAAAAACTTTTGGCCAATTAAGTGATACTTTTTCGCCACCTTATTGAGCGAACATAAAAAAAAAAGTGCTAAATAAAAATATATAAAAAGTTTGAAGTCTATTCATGTACATTCATTTTCCAGCGATTAATATTTTTTCGAGAAAAAACTAATACCTTTTTTAAAAATCAAACGCGGACCAACCCGCTACCCATAAGAAGATTCATGCATTTGAAGCATGACAAAAACTTGTGTGAGACACACCGTGTGACGGGAAAAAGTATCACTTTTTTGTAGTAAAAGTATCATTGTTATTAAATAAAAGTATTACTTTTTTTTGACAAAAAAAGTATCATTTTTTTATCGAAAGTATCACTGTGTGACGGAAAAAAAGTATCACTTTTTGTAGTAAAAGTATCAATATTATTAAGCAAAAGTATCTTTTTTTTTTTGGACAAAAAAAAATTACTTTTTTAACCGAAAGTATCACCATTATTTGTAAAAGTATCAACATTTTTAAAATATCATCTTTTTGGATAAAGGTATCACTGTTTTGGACAAAAGTATCACTTTTTCCTGTTTTGTAGTAAAAGTATCACTATTATTAAGTAAAAGTATCATTTTTTTTGGACAAAAAAAAATTAATTTTTGTACCGAAAGTATCACCATTATTTGCAAAAGTATTAGTATTTGTATAAGTGAAAACGTATCAAAATAGCCATTTGTGTAACTTTTATATTACTTTTGCCACCTTTGTAACTTTAGTATAATTTTAGCCTTTCACACTCTCAATCTAACCCTCTTTAACAATATTACCCTTACCACTAATCAAAGGTACAAAGGTGGCAAAAGGCTAAAATTATACTAAAGGTACAAAGGTGGCAAAAGTAATATAAAAGTTACAAAAATTGCTATTTTATATTATCTCCCTATTTAAAATATCATCTTTTTGAACAAAGGTATCACTGTTTTGGATAAAAGTATCATTTTTTCCTATAAAATTATATTTCGTAAGCGTGTGACCGCCACACGCATGACTCACTCTTGAAGCATATACGTGTTACTCCTACTCCATTATTTTGATTGAAGGATCTTTCTGGGATGCTGTTTCAAAGAAATAAATTAATAAAAATAATTGTCACAGTAATAATAGATTTAAAGTAATAGGAGGGCGGCAAGAATCTCTGGGATATCCTAGATGAATCTACAGTACGCTCAGGATCTTACATTCTCACGTGATTTTCATAATTTTGTTTGATTTTCATGTTTTATTTCTTAAATTTCGAGTAAAAGAATTATAAATTATACATATGATAGTCAAAGAGAAATATGAATCTCTGATTTTCTTATATATTTTTTGTAAATCGTGAGTATGTCGCATTATTTTAGAAAAAAATTACAAATAAAGTCCGATATCAAATGTCTAACCTACATATATAAATTGACTTGCAAAGCATATCATTATGCTTGCTAGGACGGCGGCTCCAACTATACCCTCATAACCAAATCAGGTACCGGTCGATATATTGAGAACATTCATTGATATATGAAGTGAATAGAAACAACATTGGAAGGTAACAATAGGTTGCTTGAACAATTTTTTATCAGTATTATAGTCCAATTACACGTGTTCTCTATGTTCAGGTGATACATGGCACTCATTAACAGGTGATGATGACCAACGTGGTACTCGTTTTATAATGTCATACTTGCTGACCAACAGTTTGAGGATAATATATATGTTGAAGCAAAAAGTGTATCTTTAGGTGCCTCAATTATTTATAAATATCTTAAAAGATCCCTCATTTATGAAAATTATTGTAAAGGTCACTTAATTATTCAAATATGTTTGTTAATGTTCCTCAATTATTAAAAATATTTGTAGAGGTCCCTCAGTTATTAAAATTATTTGTAAAAGTTCCTTAGTTATTAAAATTATTTTTTTATAAATACGTTTACAAAATAATTTATATAAATATATTTTTGATAATTGAGGGACCTATACAAACATTTTCATAACTAATAGATCTTAAAAAAAAATAAAAAAAATTAGACAATTGAGGGACCTTTATAATCATTTCTATAATTGTGGGACCTTTATAAATATTTGTGGATAATAGAGAAACCAAAAGATACATTTTATACCTAAATTTTTTGCATATTTATTTGCGGAGTATGTCTACAACCAGTGGCGGAACCAGAAACTTCAAATTGGGAGGGCCGGGGGGGAGCTCGATATTTTATAAATACATGTACTAAAAAAAATATACATAAATATTCTAGTTAAAAAAAAAAAAATTTGAGGGGGGGCAAGGCCCCCATAAGAACATGCTGGGTCCGTCTCTGTCTACAACAATTATTTGACATGTTTAACATAGTTACATAGGTATGCATGGGCTTAAGAAATTCCTAACATCAAAGGAGTGGACTAGAAAACCCAATAGGCCCAAAAGACTACTCTCTTTTCTTTAATTTTTTTTTTGTTCTACAGAAATGTTCATCTACCCATGAAGACCGTATGTTAATGCAAATATTAATCACTATAAAAAAAATCATATTAAAGATAGAAATTAGTAACGGATAATATCGGTTACTAAATGAAAATAAAATAGAAATAGAATAGTCATGGAAAGTGACAAAGAATCATTAGTATCCGATTAGTGACGAAATAACAACCAAATATTAGAGAGGGACATAATCCGTCTCTATTCTATAGGTAATTTGGCCTCTAATTTCACAATAGAGACGGAAATTTTGTCACTAAATTTAGAGATGGAATAAATTGGTCTCTGAATTTTAGTGACAAGCATTATAGAGACCAAATATTTCGTCTCATTTCCGTCACTACTTTAATTTAGAGATAGATATCATGTAATTAGAGACGGATTTTTCCGTCTCCAATTTAATTTTTTCTTGTAGTGAATGGGAAGTGATGTTTTCTTGTTTTCTGCCACTAAATTATCTAGTAAGATGTTTAACGTAACATATACATGACATGGTAATCTCTAAGGGCTCATTTGGTAGGGGATATGAGATAAGGGCGTAATAGCTATCATGAGATAGCAGAACATGTATTGGCCCTTATATTAAATCATGTCTTTCATTTGGTAGGGGATATCGTATCTTCCAATTATTTCATATCTTCCATTTGGTAGCCAATACTACATGCTTGTTAATTACTCACAAATTTGGAGTGGACAATTAAACCCTTACTAACACAATAGAAAACTTCTGGAAGGCCAGACAACCCATCCCAGCGAAGATTCAAGAAGAAACTCAGCTGATATTTTTGTTTTTCTAGTCCCAAACGGCAAAGACTCGCAAGAAGATTACAATTTCCTGTGAAATAGAGGTACGTCAGTTACACACACAACCTAGATTGCTTAATTTTTCATTATTCATCGGATGATACGTATTATGTGTTTGTCAAACTCTAACTTCCAATCCAAAATATGGAGAACCGATTATAACATAGTAATCACGATGCTCGGAATATGAATACATCCTCTACTCACTAAATTTCACTGTCGTGGTTCTTTTGTTTATTTATGGTTTTAATTGTTCACCTTCACAATTACAATTTTTTGGTTGAAGTTGCATTGTGAGAACATTAATTAGATTTTACATTATCAATTAGATTCGATTTAAATCTCAAGTTATGTTGAAATGGAACTCGTGCAATGTCTGTTTTCAGGGGATATTTTCCAGGAAAACAATAAATCGTCGTCTACACCCTACACAAATTTTAGACAAACAGAATCAACAATTTTGAAGAAGTGAGTTTCTATTATAATTTGGTTAAAACTAAATATCATACAATGTGTTTAACTCTATTTAAGGGGATGGCGATTTATGGATTTATGGACATGTATAAGTAGGTGTGTTTACTCTACCATTTTGTGGGTGTTTGTGAGTATGTTTTAACCTATCTTATTGCTTACCCTTTTGTGCCATTTAACCTCCTTCATCCCGTTCAGTGTCGAACTTTAGCTCCTCATCGAGCACCGTAACAAGCGTGGACACTAGTCGTGTAGAAAGGTGTCAATGTGGCTCATGCGTAAGGGTGTATGCCTCTATGAGCGAATGGGGCCACGCTAGACAATTCATAACATGCCCAAATGGCCTGGTGCGTTATTTAGGGATCATTTTTATTAAATTTGAATCTGAGCATATTTAACTCATGAATATGATTTTCCTTTAGTTTCCGGAATAGGAAAACAAGTACAAACATCCATATTGGATCGATGTGCCTACTTGCTTAAGATGTTCAACAGAAATTCCCAAGTTGAATGCTCGAATCCTAGACCAAGTGGACATAATCGATGATCTAGAAGTGACAATTGTTGAGCTCGTCACAAGTGAAAAAGCTCTAAGAGCAAAGCTTGACAAACAACTCACTACCGAACGAGAACTCGTAAATAATCTAGAAAGTTGTATGAAATATGTTGCTCAGTTGGAGAAAAGAAACCAACGCTTCCGTATGATTCAACTACATTTGTTTTGCATTTTAGCATGTCTCATGTTGGGATTCTTTTTCCTTCTCCAAAACAAAATAAGTGTGGAATCATTGAAACTTAAGCAATTACGTCCACGGGTTAGTCTTCCATTACATTATTTCTAGCTATTATAACGCATTGCAATAGATTGTTCTTATTAACATTTATGAGTTGCACGTCTGGTGAATACATTTTGCAGGGGAAACGAATGTGTTACAAAGCGCCATGTGGGAAATGCTGGAGACTTGTACAAACATTTTAAGACTTGCATTAGGGGCAGGCCGAGGCCCAAATGGCATTTTTCCGTAGCGGTGTCCACATATTGTGCTATAGATTTTTTAAAATGAATGTGTACGAGATTGTTGATATGGTGAGAGCATGTTGGTAGTAGCGTAGTGGATTTTATGGTATGTTAAAACATAGATATCACTGTTGTCAATCATGATTTCTTCCACATTCATAGTTCTTTCCATACTGTTGGTCTATTTGAGGAACATATCATGTGGTTTCTGCAACTAGCTGAACAATGTAAATATGCAAATTACCAAGTTATTTAAACATCTAGGAAGTAGTAGAAATAAACTCCAATTTCATTAAACAGGACAACAATATGGTATCTAAATAACCAAAGATATCATAATAAAGTCTTAGTCATGCAAACACAGTGGCCAAAATCTGTACCACCACAACCGGGGTAAAACTAGGTGGACATCAATTAAAATCGAGATAAACGGATACAAAGCAACATATATAAAAAACTAGAGAACCATGCCTAGAAAGTCAACAACAATAGCAAACGCAACTTCTTCAAAAATAGCCATCCAACCACCTTCCCACCCATGTCACGCGAATATGGAATTACAAATTCTCCTGGTGGAACGAGAACCATTTCACAGGACTAGACAAAGCACACAATCTATCACCGCTCGCATTGTTAGATGGCCCTCCCATATTGAAATGGGGCTTCGGTGGGAAAGCATTTGCTAGTGGAAATCGAGGAAAGGCAGACTCTTGGTTCTTCAACTGGGATTTCATCAAATAGTTTTTTGCAAATAGCAGTTTTTTAACGAACAACTAGGAGGAGATTACCTCGTTCGAATCGTCAGATAAAATAACAAGAGTGTCAGTGGCTTAATCACTTATTTTAACAACTTTGTGGCCGAAATACACTGGAACATGACCATCCTTGCGGAACAGCTTGTTGAGGGCGACAAATTGCGATTCACCTCTGTGGAAATACGCCGCAGCAAACTCGTCCTTCTGCATGTGGAAGAAAAGAATAAGTAACGTATATATACGCAAAAGTCGAATGTTAGAGCAAAAAATAAGACACAACCTTTATAAGACTCTCTCAAACGAAGGGTTTGGCCTTTAGAATGTTAAGGTTTCTATCCCACAACACCCCGATAGACTCAATGATTCGCTTGAAATTGTTGAATTACTTTTTCAGATGAGACTGTCGTACAACCATATCCGCCCACATCCTAGCCCACCATGCAATCTCGTTTGCATCGCTTTGGGCCATTAGTAGTCCATGGTAGTTCCCCTTCAGCGACGACACCCAGTAGCCCTTTTCTTTTTTGTTCCAGCAGTGTTGTGATCAAGCACTCGTCCATTTCCTCATTCCATCCATTTTGGTAGAGGAAATAGCTTTGAAGGGGGATTTCATTTGAGTACACCATTTGATTGTTGTTTTTCCTTCTCTCTTAGTATGGTATGAAGGAACAAGTCTACTTATTTAAAGATAGAATCTATTGGTGATGTTCACTATAGGAAATAAATAAGGTAGTTGGGGAAGATAACACAATCAAAAAGGTCGGGAAGGCATACAATGAATAAATCTGAACAAAACAAATGTAATCGAATTTATGAGCTGCAATAATTCTTGTGTCTTGTCTTCAATCAAGAAGATAGACATATCTTCTAAGATTAAAAAAAATAGGAAAATTGTTTTCTACAATCTGAATTACGTACGTCTTTATTGTAGAGCAAGTAAGCTACTATACAGAGCCATTATGCATTCGAATTTATTGCTCAATTGATGATTAAAAAAAACTAAAGCATGTTGTAGCTCTAGTAAAGCCTCCATCTCCTCATGCAATTAATGATATCAGTAAAAAATTCATACAATTAATGCTACCAGGTAGTTGCAAAGTATCAACACAACAAAAGTTGACCATAATCCACCTACTATCATTCAATCACATGAGACAAAAATTAGGTGGTAATTACAAAACATCAATGCTTCCTACAAATTGTAAGCTGCAAATAAAGTACAACTGGTAAAATAACATCCAATTCAACAATTAAATACAGTGTTTAGCATAGCTCTGTCGAGACAAACTTCAAAACGGTTGGGAGATTTTAAATCAGTTTTGCAATCATATATTTTTATGTTTCTCGAGCAATCGGTGCACATATCTGGCTCTTGCATCTTCGGGGAGCCCCGTTAACATCTCAAGCAAGTCGACCTTCTCGGCCAAAATCTCGGAAACGTCCAACTTCTGATCTATTGTCAATCCTGTAATATCTCCCACCAACTCGAACAATTGCTTCCTCTTCTCTCCTAAACCATATTCATAACCAATAAAGCGAGCGATTTTATCCATCTTTTCGTCAGTATTACGTGTGATCTGGCACACCAATTGGAAGAGGCCGTCAAGGTTGTCTTACACCTTACGCTTTTGCCCAGAAGTTTTTAGATTAGGGACCTCTCTATTGTTTTGGCATACACTGTTGCCATCATCATCAAATAGGCCTTCCAAGTCAACATGATAGTCCCCCTCCATCCCGTTTTGTTTGGTGTGTTCCTTCTCCTGTGGATAGTGGACCTGCTCGTGTGCCAAGTTATCTTCTTTAACTAAGTTGTTCACTTCATCCATTACATCCTCAGTTGTCTCCCTTGTTGCCTTGTCCTTCCCGAACAACAATCTCCCATTGCTCGTTAGTACATTCGAGCAAGCCTATTGTTTCATTGTAACCAACACCAGTTCCGCATATGGCACCTGATGCTATAGCATACAAACGCTTCCACCCGACAATTTTAGAATTAATATGAGGCTGCCATTTTAGGTCAGTACCTGGAAACACTTTCTTCGTGGCACTCCCTAATTTTCCTAAATACCCCACCCTAAACCTATTTTCTATCTTCCAGCCCTCGAATATAATCTCATTTATCGTATCCACAAGAACCTCTTATTCCTGAGAGCTCCAGGCTCGTCTTGTTTTATCAGGCCGCCTACCCTCTCCACGTGCAATGCTACTAGCACCACTTTCCATACTTAGATACCTAAGAAAAATATGTAAATCCCAAACAGAGAGCCCCACAACATAAGATAATAAAATATTAAGCTATACCAAATTTCAAGTAAATTGATTACACACAAGACAAAATGAAACAGTAGCCAAATATTCAAACAAACATACATGAAATTAGAAGAAGGCCCAACAAATATTCGTTACAACCTTAAAAATAAGACAATATTCAACAACATGATATTAAACCACAACACCAAACATAGTTTACTAAATCGTACTCCCTTCGTCCCATAAAAAGAGTCATGTTTGATGGATGTACAACTTTTTATCTTTGGTCAACTTAGTCAATGTACAATCATTTGCAAGTGGATGATTGCAATCATTACCCTTGCAAATTTGTTAAACTCATCAATTTTCTATTGACATCAAAGTATTAACATGATTTTATAAGGGCATCAAAGTAACTTCTAGGGCTAATTACAAAAAAAAAATTACCAACTTCGAGTGAATTTTCAATTACAACATAAACTTTAAAAGGTAACAAAAAATTCACCAACTTTCAAATTTTTTCAATTACAACATGGACCGTATTTTTTTACATCTAATTACGTCGCCGCCACCATCATTAGATCCGCCTAAATGAGCTTGTGTCATATTCACCACCTATTTTATTATATATTATTAGAATTATAATGAATCGATGATTGAAGTTATGACTGTCACAATTTCAACTCTCAATTCACGATGATTGCGACGACATATTGTAAAATATATGATAGATATATAATGCTCTTGTCAAGGCGAATCTAATGTTGGTGATGGCGATGTAACCCGTTGTCAAAAAATACGGTCCATGTTATAAAACACCAATCAGACCACATCGTTTGAGCCATGGTCTCTCTCCAAGCATTAGACTCGGGTGAAGATTCAGTTGTATCTATGTTGTCATCATGGTCTTCACTCTCACCAACTAGAAGGCTGTCTAGTATGGCTTCTAAAGAGTCCTCGGGCATCTCCCTATGGATAAAGTTATACAATAGGAAACAAGTCATTATCAGTCTTATTTGAATCTTGATTGGATAGTATATGGTAGAGGTGCCCATCCGGTTCCGGTTCCGAACCGGCGGTTTAAAATATTAAGGGGCGTGGAACCGGAACCGCACCAGCAATATGCTGGTTTCGGTCCTGGTTTGGAACCGGTAGAGGACCGCCGGTTCCGGTTCGGAACCGGCCGGTTCCACGGTTTCTCTTTTTTTTCTTTTCTTTTTTTTACATTTTTTACTTTTTACTTTGTATTGGAAAAAAAGAGAGAAATAAAATTACAATACAAATTATACAATGTAACAAATACAATTAACATAAAAATTGGAGACAATTTTATTGAAATAAAGTATAATTACATATTTCAAGTAGAAATTGAGCGTGGTCGCGCTTAATTTAGGCTAGTTTTCTGAAAATTTGCAATAAAAAAAAATTAACTATTATTTACATCATAATTATTGAATTACAAGTCTACAACATTATAACTAAATTGTGAAATTACATAATCAATAAATAATAAAA
>JAUEKW010137235.1:0-11361 GCA_032274785.1 Ajuga reptans
AATATATGTTACTAAACAATCATTCAAAAGTCCATCTCCCATCCGATTGCGAAGTGAATTATCCGAAAATGAATCCCAAGGATCAAGACATGCCATAGTGCTAGGATTTTTTTTTTTGGTGTAAAAATGCGAAATTACTATTATACCCCTGAGAATTTTCAAAATTTCAGGGGGCCCAGTGCCGCCCGGACCCATGGTAAATCCGTCTCTGGTCATGGCACCTTGACATGTTGAAAGTGCTTCTGTGCTGCTACAATAGCACAAGTTGCTGCGTCGTTCTCATCATCCTCAGTCCGGCCGGAGAATAAGAATAGTAGAGTTTCCCAAACACACCCTAACAAGGGAATGGAAGAAACACAAGATGCAGATTGCTTTTGATACATTGCTTGAGAGAATTTTGGTGATTATAGCATATTATAATTGACAGGGGGAGCTCTTAACTTATAGAAGTGAATGTGGAGTTGTGGGACCAAGCAACTTATGGATTTGTCCACTTTCTTGTTCTCCAAGCTTTTGAAAAAAATGTCTACTTTCATGAATAGTCTTAAGTGAGTCCCAAGCAGCCTTCAGAAATTGACTTGGAAAAAAAGAATTTAGTAGAGAGCAATCTTAGTGGGGTGGAAATTAGGGATGGTAGCCGGGCGGGTTTTAGCGGGTACCCGCACTATGCGAATCCTATTGGAGAGGGTTTGGGTAAGCCTAAATGGGTTTGGAAAGGGTTTGAAATTTTTTTAAAGGTTCAATTACATTTTGCAACCTCAACTATGCGGGTTTTTTAACTTTGGGACCTAAACAATTTATTTTTTCCGATTGCAACTTGTATAACACGTTTTTTTGCATTTAACAACCTCCGGCTATATATTCCGGCCTATATAGGCCATGTGCTCGGCACATGCCAAGATGCCTAATAAGATGTCGACATGTGGCACCAATAAAAAAATAAAATAAAAAATAACATATTAAAATTCTAAAATTTCAATTAAAATTCAGAAAATAAAAAAAAACTTAAAATTATATTGAAAATTCTAAAAATTCATTTGAAATTCAGAAAATTAAAAAAACTTATTCCTGAAAATTATTTTGAAAATATTAAAAATTTATTTAAAATTCAGAAAATCATTTGTGAAAATTATTTGAAAATTCCAAAAATTCACTTAAAATTCAGATAATTAAAATTTGTATTTATGAAAATACTTAAAATTATTTAAAATAAAGAAAACAAAAAAAAAATTCTGAATATTATTTTGAAAATATTAAATATTCATTTAAAATTCATAAAATTAAAACATTATTTCTGAAATTAATTTATTTTTAGATTATTTTTTCATTTTTTTATTTTAAATTAATATTTAGTATTTTAAAAAAAATCAGATTTTTTTTTTAATTTTCTGGATTTTAAATGAATTTTTAGTATTTTTCAAAATAATTTTCAGAAATAAATTATTTTAATTTACTGAATTTTAAATGAATTTTTAGTATTTTTAATATAATTTTCCGATTTTTTCTTTAATTCTTTAAATTTTAAATGAATTTTCAGTATTTTAAAAATAATTTTTAGAAATAAATTTTTTAATTTTCTGAATTTTAAATTGATTTTTAATATTTTAAAAATAAGTTTTTTAATTTTCTAAATTTTAAATGAATTTCTAGAATTTTAATATGTGATTTTTTTTTTAATTTTATTCGTGCCACGTGTCGCTATTTTATTGGACATTTTGGCATGTGCTAAGCACATGACCTATACAGGCCGGAATATATAGCCGAAGGTTGCGAAATGCAAAAAAACAAGTTATACATGTTGCAATCGGAAAAAATAAATTGTTTAGGTTGCAAAGTTAAAAAACCCGTATACTTTAGGTTGCGAACTGTAATTAACCATTTTTTAAATACCATTAGTATTTGGTTAGGGTTCGGATTTTAGTGCTAGGGTACCTGTACTACTCGAACCTGTTTATATTTTATAATATAAAAAATTTCATATATATATATGAGTCGAACCCTGCACCTTCCATTCTATAAAATAAAAAGCTTACCACTAAACCAATCTCTAACTTAATCCAAATGAATTATTATTATATATGAATAACAATTATGCATCCCACTTATCAAATTGGTGCCGCACTGCCGCTCTCCTAGAAGCAAATTGTCTGATTTTTTATTAGTTAATAGATACCTTTTATTGTTATCGTGTTAAATAATTATACGATGCTAGTATATTTTTTATTTTTGAATTGGTAGATATATTGTGGGTTTTTTTTAATCTCTCTTTTTTTTAATGTCATGTTTATTTTATATTGATGAGTGGTTAGGATACCGGTTCAATAACCGTTTAGGTAATCCGTAAAATATAATATTTTTTTTAAATTTAAATACATATTGGGTGGGTTGGGGTACCCGACGGATTTTTGTAAATGGGTTTGTGCGGTTTTGGGTATTGTAAGTATTTTTTTAAGTGAGTTTGGGTAATATAAATTTTAAATAGTTAGAGTTTGGGTAGACTTAATTTAGCGGGTACCCACCCAGCTGCCATCCCTAGTGGAGATGAGAATTTTCTTGGTTGTCTAATGTGTCTAGCTATGTTTCTTATGTGATTGTGGATGCTCTTTGTATGCCACTCTCGAGGCTCGATCAAATTACTAAATAGATCTCGAGGTTTGTGAAAACTGCAATTAGCTCATTTAACAACGAAAATGAGAAGGAAAAAAAAAAAACTGAAGTCGTATTTTGGCCGTTTGCTAGTTTATGAAATTTAAAATAAATAACAGCAAAAAAATTTGAAGAAGGCACTCAATAATCAATATTACCGTCTTGTGGGAAATCGGAGTTGTTTATCCCTCAAAGTAATTGCTTCTACTCCGCTGGCTAGATCACCACAACGATCATTGTAATTATAATGTGCGCGTCTATAGTCTGCATCAGCAGGCCATGTCATCGGAATCACCAGCCCTCTGCAATCACATTCAAGGCAAATCAAAATTTGAGTCGAAAATACTCCCTCCGTCCCATAAAAAGAGTCCTGTATCAAAACTAATTTTTGTCCCATAAAAAGAATCCTGTTTGAAAAGTCAAAGTTAGTTAAACATAGAAGTTACTTTGATGCCCTTATAAAATCATGTTAATACTTTGATGTTAATAGGATAATTGATGAGTTTAACAAATTTGTAAAGGTAATGATTACAATCATCCACTTGCAAATGATTATAAATTAACTAAGTTGACCAAAAATAAAAAGTTGTACATCCATCAAACATAATTTTTTTTATAGGACGGAGGGAGTAATATCTTTAAGCTTGAGGGGGAAGCTTGTGCTTACCCTTCAATACGCTTGCATAGGCAACGCTTCATTTGTTTCACGGTATAGTTATCAAACAGGATATCGAGATCACTGGCTAGTTCTGATATCCGGGATAGGGTCAGGATATCCAACACTTTGATAACCTGAATGTCAGTTTTGTTTTCCCTAAGAATTTCAGTAGTCCAAACAAGTCTTAGTGGGCCCTTTACCACATTCCACTCCAAGAGCTGAGAAGTTAATCCTTCCAAGAATCCGTTTTCGTCCTTGTGCTTCTGACGCCAGCCGTTTGCAAGCTTCTCCAGTAGAGAAACCACTTCTTTCTGAATTTCCAAGTCCAGAATTCTGCTAATGGACTCGTGAAAATCAGGACTCAAGTAAACCTGTACAAGACATTCGATAATTTACGATACAGTAGCATTAGTTGTATGAAGTGATTAAATTAGCATACCTTCCACTTGGCCATTTTGAACAGTATGGAGTCAACAGTGAACAAGGAATTCAGTTGGCCAAGTTCAATTAAGGAGTTGCTAATTGCCATAGCTAAATCCTTATCCTCATAAGCCTCGTAAAAGCAACCCCGAGTTTTGGCATCTATTACTAGATTTTGCCAAACAGAGCCACTGTTCAACAAGGTCGGACCATTGCCTAATATCCATAGATGGTACCTGTAGAAACAACCACAAAGAAGCAACACACCTTATAAAAATAGATCATATTTACATATGATTACAATTGTATTTGCTATGTCGTTACTACCTTGCTCGAGTCAAGGCTACGTTAGTCCTTTGACGATTGTTAAGAAAACCAACAGAACCATTGCCATTGCAACGAACTGTGGAGATAATTATAATATCTTCTTCGCCTCCTTGAAATCCATCGACAGATCGTACATTTACTGAAAATACATCATTCACATCACTGCTGTAAGTCTTTCCAAGCACTTTCTGAATTTCTAAGACTTGAGCTTTGTACGGCGATATGCAACCAATCCGGACCTTGTGCTTGGACTTCTTAGATTCTATCAAAAAAATAAAATAAAATATGAAGCCCAAACAATTGTTTGGTGTCACTGAGAACACTGAAAGCCCAAGTTTGATAAGTTAAAAGGTTAAGAATAGTAATACCTTTGTAGAGCTTCGAAACTATCTCTGCAAGAACGAAGACCTCCACAAGGTTTTTCCGACTGTACCTATTATCAAACTCCTCTTTCCCATTGGTCACATTTATGAAAGAATAGGAGCCAAAGAATTTTCCTTTGAGAAAGGGTCCCTCATAAGCTCTTTCTATGACGTTTTGGCCATCCATAATTTGATTGCTATAAAACTCCTTGTTTGGGAATAAACTTATAGATGGATGCATTCTATACTGCACATTCAGAAGTTGCTTGCTGTGTCCTAATGTGACAAGCCTTTCGAATAAACTCCTGCCAAAGCCAACTTTCTCACTGATCTGTCAATACCAAAGTGTTAATCACAGAAATCAGCATTATGATAAATAGTTTAACAAAATAGAGCTGATTTTGAACCTTGCTTTGAACCATTGCAGGGAGTTGCTTCTCATCACCGACAAGAATAGCATGATTAAGTCCGAAAAGCTGCAAGGGAATTAAAGATTCACACTCTTTAACTTGTGCGGCTTCATCAATAATCACCAATTTGATCGGTTTCATTCCTTCAGTATGCAATTTTGCTGAGCTTGAAACTGTGCAAAAAATCAGGCGTGCGTGTTTCAGACAGAAGTTCCTGATTTGATAATGTTCCGAATATTTTGGGACTTTGAAGCTTTCATGGAGTAACTTTAGTACCAGCAAGCATTGTAGTTTGATATCATACAAACTACTTCTCTGATTTGTCCTCCCAGTGGCTTCTCCTCCAACTAAAGCCTCTTTTAGCCCTCCTTTATTGTTGACATCTTTATGCAGGTAAGTTTCTAGTATCTCGAGCCAATTGACAACTCTGATCATGTTTCTCAGTACTTCCAGCGTAAGACGTGAAGTAGGCATATGAGTGTACAATCCTATTGTACAAAGGTTTAGTTGCTCTTGAATCTCAGTGAATTTCTTTGTAAAATATTGCTCAAATGTAAATGGGACATTCCCTTCTTTATCTGCCTCCGAATTCACCTTCTCCTTACGTTTTTTCTTCTTGTTTTCTTTTTTATTCTGAATAACCAACTTCTTCAAGAAATCCCTTTTTGATATTTGCTTGCGATCTTCATTCTCAACAAGATCCTCCTCGGTGCTTAGTTTCTCATCATTTTCGTCATCACTTCCAGTATCAATCTCCATTTGTTGTTCCAAGTAACGTTGATACTGTTTTACAGGATCTTCAAGCAAGAAGATCATCTTATCTAGACTACCTTTCCAGCCAGATAAAGGGGCAAAGCAACAAGCTAACGTTTTTACACGATGATCAAGAAATATATCGTAAAGATCCTCATTTTCATCAATCTTCATTCTCTTCCCATTTCCAAACAAAATTATATCCCCTAATCCATAGGTCTCATGCTCTAATTTCCCAAGGCAACTCATCAACCGCTTTGTGACTCCTACCACAGCAACATTTGTCGGAGCACAAGTCAGTGTTCTGTGCTTCAATTTTAAAAGTGAGAATACCAATGAAGCGATTGTCTTTGTTTTTCCAGTTCCAGGGGGACCACATATCAGCTTCACGCTGTTTTGATGATGACATTCTGCTAATCCAATGCAGTTCAAAACAGCCTCCTTTTGTGACTCATCAAGCCCAAGTGAGGTTATGCATTCCCATGACTTTGACAGCTTAGTACTCTCCATTTTGATGGAGCAAATAGTGCAATTCTCGTCTATCTGCACAACAACAAAACAATTAGGTGTTAATGTCATAGTTTCAATATCAAGAAGCATAAGTAAAGGTTTTCTTACATATGGATCAATCCTAAGCACAGTGCTGATGATCCTCGAAAATCCTCCTTTGCAAGGATGCAATGCATTCCATATCCGCATGTTTGTTGTCAAGTTCGTGAGATACACAGCAAAAAGTCCATCCCTCATTTTGCCGTTCTTTAAATCAGCTTTTCCGAAAAGGATAGGTTTCGAAGATAGGATTGGGATCTTGTTAGAGTCTTCATCCCTCATCCCTTGAACTAAGGCAACAACATATGATTGTTTAGGTCCATTCAGATCATCAATGCACTTCGGAATCACGTCTGTTATTGCAATTAAATCCCCAATCTCAGGTTCATATATCCCTGGACTGTTGTCATTTTTTGCCAGCACGTTCAGCTCTAATTCATAAAACAAGTCATAAGGAGGCTCAAAATGTCGACTCATTTCGACATCCAAGATCCCACAAGCTGGTGCAGAGTGCAAAGTCAGCATATTGGAGCGAACATCAGCATGTGCTTCTTCAATGAGTGGCATGGTAAACGAAGTCAAGTAATGATTTACAGATGAGAAAGTTTCTGGGATTCGATTAACCTGCGAATTTACCAAGTTCAGAGCAATCTACCAAGAACAACATTAAACAATACTCTTAAACGATGATTCCCTCTACTGATGATGCACACAATATGTAATACACACAATAACACATTATACGTGTATATGTGCAAATCTGTGTAGACATGTGAAATCAAATTACAACATGTATCATCTATAAAACCCGCAATGATAGTGCATATATTATTTTAATCAATTATTCTAAAGCAGAAGCAATCGCAAACACGCACTAAGAATGCTAACAAAAAAGAAAAACAGAAACTGTGAAATTCATACCTGATTCCTATAAAGATCTTTGTTTAATATATCTGCTATGGACCAGCCAAAAACGAAATCAATCAATTGCGGACTTCCATCTTCTTTCATGGTCGCCATAGACCCCATCAGCTCTCCTTTCTTCTTCCTGAAGAATCCACAGCATATAAACTCAAATATTTACATCAACAGTTATTTTAAAACTTCTGTTGGGTTTTGGCCCACACATTAACCAAATAGTTTTATTCCCTCTTTTCTCTCTTAGGCAGACAAAAGCATCCCCATGTTTTGTGAATGGGTTATGGGTGCCCACCATGTGGTGCCCCCATCATGTGTTGTCTTCTGCCCTTTTGTGTATATATGCCTCCTCGAGGCAGTGAGAATGTAGAGAAGAAGTGAGAGAGTGCTTCTCCTGAATCTAAGTGATTAATCTCTTCACCTTTAGGTCTTCACGAAGTGTTCACCGGAACCGTGTTCGAGGAAAGTCGAGAGTCGGGAAAGTCTGAGCCGAGACGGAAGGAGAGACCACCTAACAACTTCTACAAGTTCAAACCGTTCTACCTTTTCCCTTCTAGACAAAGTTTGTTATGAACGAAGGCAGAAACCACAACACCAAATAAAAAAATAACAAAATAAATCAAACGATATCTAGGAAAAAAAACATTCCAGAAAGAGTGTTCTGTACAAAATCGCTAATAATCGATCTGAAGAACGAGAATGTCGTCGAAGAGGAGACGATCAAGTAAAATAGAATTATGATCACTTGCAATGAAAAGAAAAACGAAAATCCATACACCAGTTTTCTGTTGGCCAACAGATCGTGGGGTAGCTTGGAGGGGGAAACTCAAATTCGTGATTGAGGAAGGGGAATGAAGAAACATGAAGAGATCGGCGTAGTATTTGCTTACTTTAGGACACCTGCTTCATGCATTCAATAGAAGAAGTCTATGGAGGGAAACAATGGAGTATCTTCGCTATCGTATATTTCAAATTTGGTAGCTTCGAACCGAATCTTCTTCGAGATTCTGACGGAGATCGGGGTCCACCACATGATTTGGTTGAAAACATTCAGCCGAAAGTTTTGACATCTTTTTGAAAAGGAGATGCCAACCCACATGTCATTTAAGGCGTAAGAAAAAAAGGGCAAAAAGGTGGGCTTTTGTACTACTTCTCTACCTATAAATGGAGGAGTTCACAAGTGCAGAAAACACACCAAAATACGAGAGCAGAGATTGCAGCAGCAGCAACTCTCCGCACCAATCAATACACTTTAGTCTTGTATTTGATTCTAGTTAAATTTCTTTCTTGTATTCTCGGTATAGAGAGTTGAGAGAAAGGTGTGAGTCATTAAAGATTTGTCATAGTGTGGTAGTTTTGGTGTGAGAAGAGAGAAAGTCTGTGTGATTGTAGAAATTTATCACATAGTGATATCTTTTGGTGGGCCGTGGTTTTTCTCCGGTTTTGAAATTTCCACGTTAAATTCTTGTGTTGGTGATTGTATTATTTCTTTATTTTATTTCTTGTTTATGTTTCTTTGCCCTTGGGGAATTAATTTCCTAACACCATGTAGAGTTATCCCGAAAATCCGCATGGTTAGATTATCACCCATTTGATTCTTATATACTTTGCAACTGTATCATAATAACGATATGTATAGAAATAGCCCAATTGGATTTTTTTTTTTTAGTACATTCCTGGTAAATGTGTGGTTTGTGGGATTTGATCCCCTGATCAATTGAATATATTTTTACTTAGCCTAATTTGTGATTTGTGATTTAAATAAATTCACGTAGGTTCAATGTTTAAAATTTGGATTTAATTTTTTGAGACTACTGGATTTGTGATTTGTGATTTAATTTGTTTAAAATTTGGATTTAATTATATAATTTTATATCATAATCATGGTTTAGGCTTTTTTTTAAGGAAGATAATGGGATAGAGAATCAGGATGGTGCTATATTATCATGGTTCAACAATTTATTTTTCATGGTTTAGTGATTTACCGTTTGAATTACATAATTCATATCTAATGTTTGAATTTTTTATTTTCCAATGGAGTAATACACGATAAAAATGGGATAGATCATTGGATTTGAGATCGCACTATGCTGATCATGTTATATATATATATATATATATATATATATTCTTAACAATTCTTTATTCTCTAAGGACTTGTTTACTTTACTAGATAACCTAAGATAACCTTTCTTTATCTAGTTTTACTTTTATGTTTATTTTGTTAGATAAAATCAATCTAAGTTATCCACATAACCTGCGATAAAAGCCAATAAACATGATAAGTTGGTGGATCCCCCAAGATGACTTAACAATATTTTAGATAGTAAAATTATATTTATAAAATAGTCATTTTGGTTGGCAGAATCATTCAATTTACACTAATGTAGTTCTCTTAATTGGGACATTTTACTAAAATATTCTCATTATCCTAAATAAATGTGAGTCGAAGTAAATATCAGATAAAGATAACGTATATCCTTGTCCGTGGATTGTTCAGAAAAGTAAATATCAGAAATTTTGTACAATAATATATTATCCTACAGGATCATCCAATCCTACTTAATATAATAATGGGCACCTCTATAAATAGCAATCTCTGTATTTTTTCCGCCCAAACACACCTATTAAATTTAGAAATAATATTTTTAGTTCAATACTCATTATTTATTCTAACAACTTTAGTCATTCATGTTGCCGATCAACAACAAACACTTGGAAATATAATCGACCAACTAATTGATTTACAATAATGCCCAAATTTTCGGCCATAATTGGAATGTATAATTGGAATATAAAATAATAGTTACCTAATTTTTAGAATCATAGTTAGCCAATTATTGGAACCATGATTCTAATCATAGCTAATTTTTGGCTAATTTGTCCGTTGCCTAATTTGAAACATAGTTGGCCAATTATACACGCCCAACAAAATCGTACTCTTCAAAGTCGGATTAATTGATCAAATTTTTTTCGTTTCAGATATCCATCTAACAAGTTAATTAAGCAAATCATATGATAATGATATATATATATACTATATATAAACCGATTACATCATATTTCCATACTATTTAAGTAAACTTTTACATCTTTTGTCATATTCAATTCTCAGTTTCACAATCAGTGTTCGCCAAATTGTGTATGCATACATAGAAAAAGAAAATGAAATCAAAATTGGTATGTCTATATTCGTTGGGGTCATCGAATCTTATTTTGTTAGCAAATTCTCAACTTGACGTCCCAGAGTTCTGTGTTGTATACAATCCCTCCAAACATGGCGAAATTTATTGTAATAAGAAAAATATATATTTTTTTTAATTTATCTGATCTTATATTTATAATATAATATTTTTCCTATGCAATATTGAAGAAATATTCATATCTTACTCATGTAGGTCTAAACGAATATAAATACTTCACTACTTACTCATATTTCTATATTTATAATATTTTTTATTGGTCTATTCTTTTATTAACAAAATATATTTCTTCATCACTTATTATATAAAGATTATAATATTTCACTATTTCATAACCATATAAATATATAAACTCTTCATATATATTCATGTTGTCCAGATGTGGATAAGTGATCTCCAGAAAGGTTCTTCATTTGACCATAAATAAATGTTTAGGGACTTGAAATACATTTGACCAACTACTTCTATTGTCACCATCTAGCGGATCCGGGTCCTGGTCTGGGTCTGGGTCCGGGTCCAGAACGACCCCCTCTTCGCCCCCTCCCATAATAATTGCTCCCTGCAAAATACCTGCCATTTCAACCATCACAAGAGATTAAAAACTGATTATGAATCAATAAGAAAGAAATATACACACATCATGTATGTATACATATACATATCTATCATGTTCCGATGTTATATTCCACACCTTGTCAGCATGCTAAATCAGTATGTCCAAATAGGCAGCACAACCTGCCCTACATAGTAGACGAGGTGGGCCACATAAATTGTAACCCAAAATATCATTAGGCATATCAGAACCCAATAGCCATAGGCCACAGGGTTATAAGATTTCAACCCGGCCCCGGCTTAGCCAGACAACCCGAATTGGCACCTCTACGTGGCATCTACCGGTAAAACAAGAGTTGATGTGGTACAAGATTTGAAGGCAGCCATTGTTTACCTTGAAGTGGGTGATGTAGGCTTATAACTCAAACTCATTGCCCCTAGTTGCCTGGCCAGCTCACCATCAACGCCATTGCTAGAAAACATGCGAGGTGCATTCGGATCGACTGGCCACGTCATCGGAACCAGCGATCCTCTGTCATGAAACAGACAACACTGTCAAATGT
>JAUEKW010137246.1:0-11357 GCA_032274785.1 Ajuga reptans
AATTACAATGGGTAAAAGAGTCATTAACTAATTGAGAGTGGAAAACTAAAGTTAAGTTGAGACGAAAATCTAAAATGGTGCATGAGTCATCTTCTCGGAATTCCTGGGAACAATTGGTCGGGAATTATCCTTCGATGTCTTCTACAAGGTTGTATAGTTCTTTGTTGGCTTTTCGTAGAATTTTGTATCACTCAATTTTGATGTTGGACGGCAAAGATACAGCTTAAATACGGAACTGCGATGCCAGAAATAAAAACAGGGGCTCCGCGACCCGGATACCGGACCCGGCATCCGGCCCGCGAACCCGGGCCAAAAGAACGGGAACAGAAAGTTTACTGCACTTCATACCGGATCCGGTACCGCATGTGGTACCGCTGCTGAGTTTTCTCGGCCATGGCACCTAGCGCTCGGGCGCCGGGTCTCCCGCCGGGTGCCTTCGCGCGCCACTTCCATTTTTTGTCGTTTTAGCTCATTTTCTTTTATTTTTTTTACCCGACTTATTCATGATTGTTGTTCGCAACTCAGAGATGTTCAAGTCGGGCTAGGCCCGGGCCTAAGCATAGCCTGTTTTCACCTCGAAAGGCATGCCAGAACGGACAGGTGTGTGGGAACGGCCCCTCTTGCACTCCGGATTTTCTAATCCTATAAAATACAACTCAAAAACACCAAAAAGCACATTAAATCATATTAAATAGGAAAATTGACCCGAAAATACACTTTTTCTCAATAATACACCTAAACATATTAAATGAACGTAATTCTCAACAAAATAAGAACGTGGAATATGTGAGAAAAATGATAATTTCAACCTTCATCAACTTCTTCTTTTATGGATCCTTTTTTTTATGAAATAATTTGAAGAAGCCATTCACAAGCAATTTATAAGTAAACAAGCAACCTACCATAAAAAAGTAGCAACCACAGTAATGACCAAAATAAAGGGAAGACAAGACTAGACGACTCAAGCAGTTATCTACATCTAAGATCTACTAATACCCACAATCAACTGAATAAATGAGCAGCAACCACATGAGATGTGAAATAAAGGGGAAGACATGACAAGACGACTCAACTAAATATCTAGACCTCAGATCTACAAAACTAAGCAAACAAAACATATCACGTAACATGCATGTTCAATAAAGATTTTCAGAGACACGGAGAAATTCTCTGTAAAGGACTACAGAGGGTTAAATAGAAAACCCTAGCCACAGTTTCAAACACAGGAGGCCCAAAGCAAAGGACAGAACGTGTGCTTGCGAAATAAATCCATACCCAGTCAACACCAAAATTGATTCTTCCACAGAAGAATCTCTGCAAAAGATGTGTGAGTTGAAATCTTAGCACCAGTGGCACTAAATAAACCCAGCAGTGATTGTTGGAACCAAACGAATGCAAACCCGTGATCCAAGACCACAACATTATTTAAGACACATCCCCATTTACTATTAAAGAGAGAGGGGTTTGAATTTGTTTGGAAATGAGATGTCATTCATAGAGCATTTTATGCAAAATTGACACATGTCAATACTTGATTCAATGTTTGATTACACATGTAAGCATCTTATTACATGTTGAAATTTAAATTTGAAATTTGAATTTAAATAGTTGGAGGGATTTTTTTGAATAATAGATAAGAATATTATAACTGCTTTCATTTTAAATTTAAAAAATATAAAACTTATCCAAAATTAACTTCTTGATCAGTTATTCAGTCCTTATCTATTTTTTGTTTATCCCCCTTCCTCCATTAACTACTCATGTTCAGACTTATAAATGCAACACTGTTGAAATCATGGCCCTTTTCAGAATTTCCGCCTACCTCCCAAAATACTGTGTGTTCCTTCTCTCTACTGATCAGTCCAATCAAGGCTTCCCATTTTCGGTCATCTTCTCCTACCAGACTTGCACAACAGATTTTTTCGCTTGCTTTCCATCGCCTTCTTCTCCAATCGGACTATTCCGCCGAGTCTTTCCTTCGTATTCCCATCATCTTCTCTGGCCGGACCCTTCTATCAGTTTTTTCAGCCCAGGGTTTGCCTTCTCCGTTAATTTTTCGTGCTGAGGCTATTATTTCATGGTGTTTTGTATTAATTAATTTTGCAAGTTAATTGTTTTCCTAAATTATTCTTTCTTCACTGCATTAATGAACTTCCTTCCTCTTTCTTTTTTAGGGGGAGATCTTGGTTAGTTTAGTTTTGTGATTTAAGAAATTGTGAATGCTGAAGATTTTGGTAGATTAGTAATTTCTTATAACTATTAATTCACATAAGTAATTAATTGGAGTTGTTGATTTTAATATAAGCATCATTAGTCTGCTTGTGGCGATTTTTGCTATCTCCAGCTGCAGCATCCACTTTAGGAATTTATGAATTACTTGGTAGAAACTCGGTTATGCGTAATTAATTTGTGTAGTTTGGGTCTTACCACTTTGCAAATTACGCTGTAATTATTGCTCGGAAATTTGAAATCTAAATTGATAGCACTTTCTGCATGTTCTTGGATTCTACAAAGAATTAGATTTTAGTGATCTGGAAATTTCAAGCCTTTGAAAAGTAGGATATTAGCACCATAAAATGTCGCCGACTGGGTTATAGTACAAGACATCGTATACTTTTTGAATTTTGAGGGGGAAAAATATATTTCTCGCCAATTATATTGATTGTCGAAACAAGATTTGTATTTCCTTTTCATTATCTCCATTCTACAACTCATAAACAACAACCAAAAGTAAAAAAATGATGAAACTCAGGTGTTGCGCATTAACCCCTCTCCCACATATACTCTCATCTACCAATAAAAAAAATTATATTTCTTCATTCTTTTCCTTTATAACTTAAAATTATAAACATTTATAACTTTTTCATATCAACTTAATTTTTAATTAAAAATATATCAAATTAATCATTATTTCACGATCTTCAATTAGACATCCATATTACATATAATAAATATTTTGGATTTACTTTGGCCAATCGTATAAAGAGATTTATATTAGAAAAATATATGGGTATTTGTTTCCAATAAATTAATTGATGCATAATTAGAATAATTTAATTTACTATTTATGAAATTAAGTTTAAGACTTATATTTCTTACACAAATAACAAAAATGATGATATTAACTTAATTTTAATACATAAAATATAGTAATATATATATACACACACACCCACCCACACACACACACATATATATATATATATATATATATATATATATATTATGACATATATATTTTATAATGCTTTGCCATGTTCAGCCATGGACAGTTCTATGTCGTATTTTCAATAGTTACAAATCGAATAGGACTAAAAGTTATGATCTATGATGATGAAAAGAAACATATGATTACAACTATTAATGTTGTATAGAAAGAAGTTTCCCAAATTTTGTAATTTAGTTTTTTATCAACTCTTTCAGTATTCTAACATTATGCTTATCTTAAATTATTGAATGTCAAATTGTAAACTTTATAATAGAATTAAGATCATTGTAGTATAATGTATTATTTTACATAAAATATATGTAGTGTTTAACAGAAAAAATTATCCCGTGCATTGCACGGAAAGAAATCTAGTATATATTAAAATAAAAAAATACCTGTTTTCAACCCTTCTTTTAGAGAAAGACAGGGAGAAAGAAGATGGAGAGAGAGCAGTCACTTGTCTCGATAAAGCGGAAGAAATGATAGGGTGGGGTGGGGTGTAGAAAGATAAACGTTTCTTCCATTATAAAAAGAAGAGCGACTTCTTTAAATTAAATATGCCCCTAATTTAAAAAATGCCCAGATTAACCCCAACCTCAACAGTTGAGGCCAACGCTTAACAAACACAGCCTCAGAATATATACAATCAAATGAATAACAAAAATAATTGTTACGAAATATATTCGATATATTTTCGTATTTATTATTTTGTCATTTTATCGAAAATAATCTTGAAATTAGCCTTGAAAATAATACAATTTTATTCAAGACTAGTGTATATTATTTTATAATATATTGTATAAACTTATGTTAGATTTAATTAGGTTATATATAGTTAGATATTATTTGATTAATTAATGTTAATTAATTGATATTTACTAATGAAATTTTCTCTAGATATGTTTGGATTTGTTTCCTTATATGCATGTACGTAAATAAGAAAAGTCAAAGTCAAACATAGACTTGAACAATGAAAGAAGATATTGGAGTTAATGCTTGGGAATCAGTGACCAAAGTGTTGAAGGGAAGCAGTTGATCCATGCCTTAAATACATGATCTTACCGGGTGAAGAAGATTTCACAATCGGATCCAGAATTCTTAAAAATTCTGCAAAGATACACATTCCATACAGGGATGTCTGAACGTCCATTCTGAACATACTCGTGAAGGAATCAAGGTTCACAAGGATCTCGTGCAAGATACATATGGGATATCATTCCATATCGGTTGGTGAATTATTGGGACATGAAGGACGAATACGGAAAAAGTATCTCATCCAGATTAGATTTAAATTGAGTCCAGATTCGAACATACTTGGCCAACAATTATTGATACTTTGCCCCCAGTATTGAGAGTTTATATATACCTGAGTATTCCATTGTGCTCGACAGTACTTTGAGTTACATAGTTGCGAGCATTGTGTTTTGGAGTCAAATACTCAGTTTTTGTTTATTTCATTATACACATTCTTTGTTGTAATTGTTGTTCAACCGGGAGGTACGAACATTCATGAGTCGGGAGACTTGGTGAGCACTAGGAGGGATTCCAAGTGTAAAATCCATTCAAGGGATTGAGTGGTCAGATGAGTTGTTAGAAGGGTGAGATATATTTGGTTATTCAAATAGGAGGGAGTCCTAGTTCGTAGTAATTCAAGGGATCTAGTCCAAAATGTATCATTGTACGTGTGCAACACTTGTTCTAATAATGAAGATTTGAGGAGAAAAAAGGATTCTCTTCTGTATACTTTAAACAAGTTTGCTTCCGCTATTTATTCTGTTTATTTCAATTCCTTTGTATTGTTTTATTTTTACTATTCTTACATCTGGTCTAGAACATCTCATATTGCACATTCCGATATATGGTATCACCGTGTTGTTTATGTTAGAACATCCTGTACAAACATCGACCAAGACATACTTCGATATCAGATTTCTCAATTGGTATCAGAGCGTAGGTTTTTGTTTTTTTATTTTTACAGGTAGATCGAGGATCTGTGATGACGATGGCACTTGGATCACTCCTGCCCCCGCTGGTGCATGAGTCTAATTACACATACTGGAAATCAATAATGTCCATATATCTCTGAGCCAAAGATTGTTGGGACGTTGTTCAATTTGAATGGAAACCTCTGGAGATGGAGAATGAAAAGAAGGAAGTGGTTCTAAAATTGAAAAACCTCTGGAGTGATAAAGAAAAAGATGATGAACGTACAAATTTCAGTGCTTTGTACGACATCTTGACATCTATTGATCCTGCCCGACATGTTCTTATTTCAACTTACACGACAGCCTATCGAGCATAGAAGATTCTAAAAAGTCAGTTCTAAGGGAATGATTCTGCGAGATCATCCAAGGCTCAGAAACTTATGTTGGAATTTGACAATATCAAGATGTGTGATGATGAGAACATTGACATGTACTTTACACGCTTCAGTAGTATTGTCACTCAGTGTTATATATTTGGTGAATCAATATCCGAGAGCAAACATATTAATAAGGTTATGAGGACTCTTCCAACAAGGTTTCGTGAAAAGATTACCGTCTTGGAATTCTTCATTAAACTAAGTTCAATGACGTTGGATGATTTAATGGGAGAACTTCGTACATTCGAGATGAAAAATGGATATGATGTCGTCAAAAGAAGTAAAGGTATATCTTTTAAGGCTGAAGTAACACACCGTTTGGATGATAAGGAAAAGAAGCTGGAAGAAGAAGAATTTGAAGGTCTTGTGGAACGCCTAGGCAATAATTTTTGTGGAATTGAAAAGTTCAAATCCAAAAAGAAATCCAATCCAGGTAAGAACTCAAAACCTTTCAATAAAACTACTAACAAGTTTTTTACCTCTTCTAAGTCTTCAGGTAATTAAAGAACGCTCAGTGTCCTGAATGCAAAGGATTTGGACACAAGCAAGAAGAATGTCCAAACATCCCCAGAAGGAACATAACTTACACAGCTACATTGAGAGATTTAAAATCTGATGGACAACAAGATAAAAATTAGGGAGAAAGTCTTACTTTTAATTCTGATATTTTTTGTCACACAATAGCTGTACATTCACATGTTCAAACACAGATAGAAACTGTTGCAGAGTCATCTGTTCGCACATCTGAATCTGAACAAAGTAATGCATTGCTTAAATGGAATGAATATAATTGTTATGATTCTGATGGATATTTTTACAGTACAGTCCAACTTTTGATAATACCACGTCAATAAATGACGAGACATCTTTAAAAATCATTGAGGATGGAAAGATCACTGAATCTCAAAAGAAAGATCTGAGTGAGTCCGAACATCTTGTTGTTGATAATAAGAAGAAGGTTGACTGTCTTGAAACTGAACTTCCGAAGCTTAGGGACATTAATGGGATGCTGAATGATCAACTAACACAGGCCCATATCACCACTAAGGAGCATTTAAGCCAACTTCTTCAGTATTATGTTCGTACATCGATGATGGACAATGAACGGAAGTTGTTCAAACAGGTAGTTGAATCCAAAGACCGTACTATCGAATTTTTTAAAAATGAATTATTTGGATTGCAACCGGTTGTTGAATAGAAAGATCAAGAGATAAACTCTCTAAAGAGTGAACTCTCTCTAGTTATGTTGGATCATACCACGTTGATAAACGACCTTGCTCAATCGCAACAAGATGTTAAAAACTAACAAGTTGAGGTTGAAAAAGCAAAGGAAATGCTGCAAAAATTCAATAATGGTAAGGCTAAGGTTGATGAGTTGTATGAATTTAGCAATGGTTATGGTAAGCGAAAAGGTTTAGGCACTAAGGGTAAGAATTCTAATTCAAATCCTAACGCTAAAACTGCATTTGTTCAACCTGCATCTAATGCTAAATCACATGCACCTACATCTCATGTTCAGTCACATGTTCATACACCAGTAGCTAAGGCTAAGAATATTAAAAAAGTAGCACAAGGCATGAAAGAACAACAAAATGCTAAGGTGAATACGGATAGTAAATTCATTCCTACTTGTCATTATTGTGGTGTATTAGGTCACATATGTCCTAGATGTTATAAGGTGTGATATGATTTGTATACTGGCAATGTGACTAATTAGAATTTTGAAGGTATTCCGTTGAATAATTCGAATGTTGTTCCTTTCAAAACATCTAAACCAAAGGTTGATTTGAAAATAACATGCACAATCTAAAATTTTGGTTAATAAAAGTGAGAAAAAATGTTTTGCATCGATTTTAACCTTGAGGCCTTGTTTTGAAGATGCATGGTATTTTGATAGGGCTTGTTCTCATCATATGACTGGTAATGAGTCAAACTTGGTTGATGTTGTTTCTGCTGATGACATGTTTATAACGTTTGGTCATGGAGTAAGAAATAAAGTCATTGGGATAGGTATACTTAATGTTAGTGGATTGCCAAAACTTGAAAACGTTCTTTTGGTTGATGATTTGAAGGTTAATCTGCTTAGCATAAGTCATATATGTGATCAAGGACTTTATGTTACTTTTACTCATGATAAATGTTTGGTTTATGATTCTAGTGAGAAACATGTTCTTACTGGAGTTAGATCTGCTGATAATTGCTACTTGTTGCAACAGGATCTTAATTGTAATTTCACCACTCTCAATGTTACATTGTTACTAAGATTTTGCATAAAATTGGCTACTTAAACTGTTCCCGTGTTGTCAATTTATCTAGTGCAGATGATGTTCGAAGTACACCCAAGTTGATGATGAATGAAGATAGAGTGTGTGGTCCTTATCCCTGTCAACATGGTAAGGAAAAGTGAAAAACTCATAAAGCACTTCTTCAAGTATTGACCAATCAGCTTTTGGAGCTACCACATATATGCCTGATGAGCTCAGTTCATACATCAAGCCCAGTTCCAGAAATATCAAGAGTTATGTTCAAACCCAAAGGGATGTCACAAAGATGGTGGGTTGAAGCCACTAACACGGCTTGCTGCATCATTTACTGTGCATATCTCAGAAAAGGTATTGGCTTAACTTCATATGAGATCTGGAAAGGTAAGTCTCCTAACCCTGGTCACTTATATGTTTTTGATTGTTGTTGGTACATCTACAATGATGGAAAACAACTTGGTAACTTTGAATCTCAAAGTCACTTTGGATATTGTCTAAGATACTCCAATAACAGTAGAGCGTATCGAGTTTACAACTTGATAGCTCAAATTGTCATGGAATCCTTTAATATTGTGTTTAATGACGTTTCTAGTGATGCATATGTACAAACTGGAGAAATTTCAGTCCCGTTTCTTAGCACTAGAAACACGAATGATTCTGGAAAGGATGCAGTTCCAAAAGTTGGAACAAATTATTATGAATAGATTTTGCATGGAGAATAATTTACTGAGAAAAGAGATGTTCAAATAGCGACTATTCAAGGAGATGTTTATACATCTGCCTCTTTTGCTCCAAATGAATCAAGAAGAGATTCTCCATCAAAAGTTCAGAATGATCATCCGAAGGACTAGGTAATTGGTAAGTTAACATTAGGTATGAAAACTCATGGTATTCTTGAAAATAATCACAAAAAATTATTGAATACTTCATACATTGCATGTTACACTTTCATGGTTGAACTCAAACACATTCTCATTCGAACATCTGTCATATCTTTATGGAATGATGTTGGTACACCTACTGATCCTACTTTGTTTGGTATGTTATTTTTAACTGCTAATCAGCATGAAATATGGGTTAGTGTAGGTATGTGCATAAGAAATTAGTGTAATCTTAAAGAATCACACTTGATTGTTGTTAAATGCATGATTAAGACTGTTAGAAGAACATCTGATTGTGGAATTTTGTACCTTGATAAAACAAGTGCCCAAAATATTTCTGAAAATCTTATCCAGCACTTGCACACAATGCACATAGATATACGTTACCACTTCATTAGGGACAATATCGAAGATGGTCTCGTTGTTTTGCATTATATTTCTACACAAAACCGAATGGCTGATATTTATACCAAAACACTTGATGCTCGAAGATTTATATCCTTGAGGAAATTCTTAGGGGTATGCATTCCTTAGTGTGCTATGTTTCTTTTCAATTCTATAAAAAAACAAAACAAAAAAAAAAAAAAAAATGCATGCATATCGTATAGGAGTTATTTTTAATTCTTTTGCATTAGTCATTCTCTTACTTTATGTTTTCATGCATACAACACAGAAAATTTATGATAAGCCCCATGAGAAAAGACAAGTTCAAAGTGAGGTTTGACTTGACAACTTTTAATTCGTTATCCCTCTAGCTAATTCTTTTTTCCACACAATTTACTATCGGAAAGAGCTACAATCATGAAATAATTTAGTGTGAAACCACCAGGTCAAAATATTCGCAAGAGTTAAGTAGAACTAGAGAAGGGTCGCATAAACAGAAAATAATTGATTTGTGAAAACTACCGACAAATGTGCGAACAAAGAATTCATACATCTCACATGCACTGAAGTTATAAAGTGAAGATTGAGCTCGTCACACCGGGTTTTCCTAGTGTGGTGCTTGGCTTATGCGGTTTGCGAGCTACTGCATAGGCGGATTCTGTCCACTTGACACAAAGTAAGAGTGAAGCAACAAATGTCCAAACATCTATATCTTGCATATTAATGTACAAAAAGGACATGCTGATCATGAAAAATGTTATAGGTGAGTCAGACCTGGAGTGATAAGGGAACTTAAATTTAATTAATTCCGCTCATCCATCGTGCGAATTTTGGAAAGGTCAAGAGGTTGATGTTTGAATTTGATTAGTTGCTTGTCAAGGTTTGCTGCTTGTTTACTATTGTGGGCGCATAAAATAAAGATTATGTGCATTGTATTATAGTTTAGGATTTTGAATTTCTTTATTTTAGGCATATTACATGATTTCCTTCCAAAGATTCTATAAAATCTGAAAGGGCTATATAGTTCAATTTTGGATAATATCACAAAGCCAAAAAAATTGGAATATGTGTTCTTGATCTTATCCGGAATGGACGATTGACTATTTTCTGAATTTTATTTTCTTTTGGGTGTGATAACTATATCGTGTTGCAAAAATAAAAATATGTGGTTCATTTCCACTTATCTTCTCTCACACGTTCGACTTCCTAAACAACTGAACAATTTTACCAAACTAATTGTTGAGCCACAAATTATCGTATTTGGTGTTATTGGTACCACTGTAAAATCCTTTGGATTCTGACCGAAGAAGGGGGAGAGAAAGAACATGAGAGGCAAAAGAAAAGTAAGGAATAACATGAACTCAGGGGGAGTCGTAAATAGGGGGAGGAATATCAAATAAGTTTAATTTCAGTTTAATTTCTGGATTATGCCTTATTTGATCTAATACTTATGTTTTATTTTGATTATCTATAATACCATATTTTCTCTTTATTAATGTTTGAATTTTCTCAATGGTCTGGGATAGTAATCAGAGTAATTTGGTTCATGTTCGTATTTGCAGAAAAATATTTTACGTTTCTTTTGCAGTTTAGATATTTTCGATCAAAATACCAAAGGGGGAGATTGTTATGAAATATATTCGATATATTTTCGTATTTATTATTTTGTCATTTTATCAAAAATAGTTTTGAAATTAGCCTTGAAAATAATACAGTTTTATTCAAGACTAGTGTATATTATTTTGTAATATGTATTGTATAATATTCTGTTAGATTTAATTATGTTATATATAGTTAGATATTATTTGGTTAATTAATATTAATTAATTGATATTTACTAATGAAATGTTCTCTAGGTATGTTTGGATTTGTTTCCTTATATGCAAGTATGTAAATAAGAAAAGTCAAAGTCAAACATGGACTTGAACAAGGAAATAAGATCTTGGAGTTAATGCTTGGGAATTAGCGACCAACCTGTTGAAGGAAAGCAGCTGATCCATGCCTTAAATATATGATCCTTCCAACGTGTTGAGAGTCTATATATACCTGAGTATTCCATTATGCTCGACAATACTTTAATTTACATTGAGAACATTGTGCTTTAGAGTCAAATACTCAAAGTTTTCATTTATTTTATTATATACATTCTTTGTTGTAATTTTTGTTCGACCGGGAGGTGCGAACTGATGGAACACCTGTCGTCACCGACGATCCAAACAACAAGACATGATCTAAATCATCTCGACTAAGATACACCAGAA
>JAUEKW010137267.1:0-11352 GCA_032274785.1 Ajuga reptans
ATAAATTTATGAATGAAAGTATAACTTTGGATTGATACTTTTATTAAAAACGGTAATACTTTTAGCCAATTAAGTGACACTTTTTCGTCACTTTATTGAGTGGACCTCAAAAAATGCGCTAAATAAAAAATATAAAAAATTAAAGTTTATTCAAGTATATCAATTTTATAGCGATGATACATTTTTACAAAAAAAATAATTTTTTTTTAGAAAAACTAATAACTTTTTAAAATATGACTCCAACCTAATTTCATAGGGGTTGGCCCAATCCAACTGTAAAACAAACACACATTGGATTGGCTCAACCAAAAAACGTTTGGGCCAATCCAAAGCAAATATAGCCATAAAGTAGGATGATACAATTCTACATATTAGATCCTCAAGTTATAAATTTACTTTTCTTTAGGGCCTTTTCGGCATTTGGATAATGGATTCATATTCTCACGCAGCTGGCAAATCGGTCACTGACGTTCGACCTTTTGACTGTTCATCCCACTTGTAGCCTATATACGACGAAGACAAAAAATAACTATTAAAACTCTAATGAGTAAAACATATTACTCCTTAAAATTAAGGTTGTATTTGTTTACGACTGAAGGTCGCTGAAGCATTGTTGACTGAGAAAAAAATGCTGAGAAAAGTAGCTGATAAAGAGTTTGTGGGTTGGGAAAAATAATATTTAATTATAAAGGTTATTTGATGTTTGTAAGATGTTAAATAATAATTATGTAATAATTAAAGTAGTATTGAGAATTGTGATTGATTGATAATGTGTTTATTATTAAGGGTTAATTACAAAATGCAACATGTACTATAATCGTTTTTTCACTTTGCAACCTAAACAAAATATTTTTACCGATTGAAACCTGTATTACGCGGATTTTACTTTTGCAACCTCCGACTATATAATTCGGTATATATAGACCATGTGACCGGTACATGGCAAAAGGACTAATAAGATAGCGACACGTGACACCAATAAAATTTCAACAAATAACAAAATTAAAAGACAATGATATATAAAAATATATTTTAAAAAATCTAGAAAATACATTAAAATTAAGAAAAAAAAATCTAGAAATTATTATGAATAGTAAAAATAATTTAAAATCCAAAAAATAAAAAAATTATTTCTGAAAATTATTTTGAAATTTATGAAAATTAAATTAAAATTCTGAAAATTTCGAAAAAAATCTGAAAATTATTTTGAAAATAGTAAATTAATAATTTAAAATCTAGAAAATAAAAAAAATTATTTCAAAAAATTATTTTAAAAATTCTAAAAATTCATTTAAAATAAAAAAAAAAATTATTTCTAAAAATTATTTTGAAATTTCTGAAAATTCATTTAAAATCAAGAAAACTAAAAATATTATTTCTGAAAATTATTTTAAAATTTTTGAAAATTAAAATTATTTTTGGAGAATTTGTACGATAGTCCCCCTTTGACAATAAGTCCTGGAAACTTATATATTTACCCTAGAAATTCATATTAGTATCCAAAATTTTTTTTTCAAATTTTTGTCTTTTTAGATATTCTTTTTTGAATTTTCTGAATTTTAATTTAATTTTCAGAATTTTCTGGATTTTAAATTTTTTTTTTACTATTTTCATAATTATTTTCTGGTTTTTCTGATTTTTTCTTAATCTTATGGATTTCTAAAAAATATATTTTATATATCATTTTTTTTTGTAAATGTTTTAAAATTTTAATGATGCCACGTGTTGCCATCTTATTGGTCCTTTTGACATGTGTTGGTCACATGGTCTATATATGATGAAATATATAGTTGGAGGTTGCAAAAGTAAAATCCTGTGCAATACAGGTTCCAATCGGAAAAAATATTTTGTTTAGGTTGCAAAGTTAAAAAATGCTCATAGTATAGGTTGCATTTTGTAATTAATCCTATTATTAATTAGTGAAGTTTTATTGTTTGTTTGATTATTTAATTTAATGGACAATTAAAATATATAACATAATTTTATAAATAATTAATTTGTCCAAAATAAAATTTATTAATAAAAATAAAAAAATATTTACAAAAAAAGAAATTTAAAATATTCTATGGAAATTTGGGGATCGAGTAAGCACAACCAATAAGCCACATCACCCATTTGCTCAATTTGGAAAATTTAATGGTCAATTTTGTCAATTTCAAAGAATCTTGGCCGTTGGTTACATCGGACAGACAACAATAAGCCTCAACAAAGTTTATTTTCCAATGTCACCGCACGCGTGATTCATCTCCTTCCGTCCTTCTCTCTCTCTCTCCCACAACCTCTCTTTCTCCCCCACAAATGGCAGATCCCCTTCCCTTCCATGGCGGCAGAATATCCTCCATCTCTCCCAATGGCACCCGCTACCGAAATCATCAGAAATTCAATCTTCAGTTTCCTCAACAACATCCATCTTTTCACCTCTACTCCCCTCTCTCCTCCTCTTCCCCTTTGCCATTTTCTCTCTCCTCTCCCCCTCCTCCTACGGTCCTACCCCATTCCGGCTCGACCAGAACGAACGTGGCTAGATGTCCTTGCTACTGTGCACCCTGATTCCTTGTGGCGGCAATTGCGGACGAAGAACTCTTTTCAAAGTTGTATAATGTCTCTTTTTCTTTCCTATTATTTTTCCTTTCTCTTTCTATTTTTTAGACCAAGGGGTTTGGGAGGTGGTGGGATGGTTGTTCATGGTGATTAATGGAATATGGTTAAGGATGTGAAGAAGGAAGGGAATATGCAGAGGAGAGAGAAATTGAGGGGGGGAGGAATCTAGTGAGCACAGAGAAGATTCTCGAGAAGAGAGAATTTGACGTTGGAAATATTGACAGAGGAGAGAGAATGTTGACAATGGAGAGAGAAATTGAGGGGGTTGAGGAGTTTTTTTATTAGCTATATTTACTAAATAAATCATACTAGCACTTAGGGGTGGAAATAAAATTAAGTCAGTTTTAGCTTGGTCCAGCTCGATAAATAAAATCTGTTAAGACAAGTCTAAAAATATCAAACTACTCGAATTCGACTTGTGCTCGTCTCGATTAGAGTTCGTTCAAATTCAATTTAATTAATAATTAAATTACAAGCTTAAACATATATAATATTAAAATCTCAATAGTAAATCAAATAAGTTTGAACATTACTACGTTTAGTTAGGCCCAACTTATTTACCGGATAAGATCACCTATTTCAAACGGTATTTCATCTTCTATTCCAACTTAATTAGTACATGCCACGTATGCAAAATAATATTATGGTGACATCACAAACAAACATGTGCCAAGTAGTAATATAGTTGGAATAGAAGATGGAACAGTGTTTGGAATAGGTGATCTCATTTGCTTATTTACAGCTCTAACTTAAATTTTAAACGTAACTTACAAAATATGACATTAATTACTTTCGAAACTGAATACTTTCTTGGGATATTTTATTTTTAAACATAACTTTTTTGTGGTCGTATCTGTAGTCCTTTAATAAGCTTAAAAATGCTAAAATCAAGACTTGATCATGAAAAGAGTCGATTACTAGCAGTATGTCTTACTCGAACCGTATATGAACCAAATTTAGATCGATGAACGAAAACTTAGGCGGTGTTTGTTGAAGTAAATAAAGTTAGAAAAAAGTGAAACGTTACGTTTCTTGTCAGTGTAGGAAGCAGAGAGACGAGCGCATAAGTCTTCTTTCATCAGCTTAGAGTGAGAAAGGGTTATGCACAATTCTTTTTAAACAAACACACGTTTAGTTAAGGTTGTTGAGTCACCTTCAATAGATTGTGTCCAAACTTAAACAAACGCAACCCCAGCCTACGGGTGGGAAAATATGCCAAAATACCGCACATACTGTACCGAAAAAATACCGAAAATACCAAAATTTTTGGTATACCGGATTTTCGGTACATTATCGGTACCGATACTGAAATTTTCGGTATCGATATCGGTATCATAATTGCTAAATCTTCGGTATTCGGTATAATACGAAATACCGATATTTATCGATACTTCGGTATCTCGGTATGGTATACCGTCATACCGAGGTGTTTTAAATATTAATAAGATTTTTTTTAATAAACTAAGATATTTTCGGTATTTTCATTAAGAACCGGTATTGATTTTAGTGTCGGTATTTTCGGCATTTTCGTTATTTCCGTATTCGGTACGGTATCGGTATTTGTTATTTGGCATACCGAAACTTTGGTATACTGACATTCGGTATACCGAATTTCTCAGTACGGTATTAGTATCGAAATTCAACATACCGAAAAATTTGGTATATCGGTATCGGTATTGGTCGATATTTTTAGTATTCGGTACCGACCAACCCCTACCCCACCCCAGCCTTTTCCACTTCTAGTTACAAGGCATGTGAAGTAGCCCCACTTCACATGGTAATATACTTTAATTTCTTTTTCGGATTTAAATATTCTTTTGGTGAAAAGGCCTACCACTAACGTCGATGAATCTTTTTCCTTAATGCCTTTTGCCCAACATATTACAAAGTACAAACTATTTTTTTTATTTTGAATCTAGTTCTTGCTATCAGAATCACATGTCTCAGGTATACAAATAAGCATGTGGATGATATACTCAGAGCCAAGGGACAGTGGGTCCCATGACCCTAAAATTATAATACTTTATAACATATTTAAGTAATTATAATATTTTTTTATAAAATATATTAACTTACTTTTAATAACTTTATTGATCAACAGATTATTATCAATAAAGTTATCATCAATGCAAAAGTTATGATGTATTAATATTAAATATTTTTTTCTTTGGTATAAAAAAAATACTGTTTTTTTGATATTAAGATGTAATTGCGTTAATTTATTGATTCTTCTATCTGTATCATTATTAATTTATAACCTAGTTAGGCCATCATCTCCAATGCCGCAATATATACCATTAGTACAAATTTATACTATTAATAAAAGTTAATTACAATAATTTGCTGAAGACATAAAACAATCTCCAACCATTTAGCACCAATTTGGTGCATCAAAGTAATATTCTCACAAATATGCTTTTTTTATCACTCTTTATTTTTAAGTGTTTATATTTTAAGTGTTAAAATAATATAGCATGTTATGTATTATTTGAAGTTGTACTTTGTATTATTAATAAAGTGACTTTTTTGGTGAATCTACTTTAACTTTTGTTATTATTTGAATGTAGAATTTATTTATATTAATAAAAAAATTATATATTATTAAAAAATACTTATAAAATCATGTATAAAAAATTTATGGCTGGGCCAACCTTAAAATAGATCAAACACAGGACGGGCTGGGCCAACCAATTGGTTGACTCAGCCCATACCAAACACACCCTAGTGGCATTAGGTGGACAGTTGGAGATGGTTGTTAACACCAATTTGCAGCTGGGAAGGACATTGGTGTCCCATTGAAGATGGCCTTAAGGCCCATAATAAATTCAGTACAACCCTTACGGGCCTGGGCTTCAACCTGTTGGTTTAGGCCCATTAAAATCGACCCAAATAGAAATTTGTCCAAATCGACCCAAATGTCTAAATACTTGGATTCAAATCGGTCTAATGTCGATTCCAAGCAAACTGTTAGATTTTTCTACTTTTTAATTCGTAACATTCTCTATGACTATGTTTGATTGCGGTTGGGGAAGAGTGAGGTATTGCTGACTAGGATAAATAAGTTGGGAGTAAATAGAGAGAGAAGAGAGAGAAACCTGTTTTTTCAATTATAGATGAGAGAGAAAAGTTAAAAAACACGCAACTGTCAACCTACCACAACCAAATAATGTCTCCAATCTTGCTCATGTTAAATATTACCACTTTGCCCCAACATCAACCGCTGAGGGCAACCCCAATCAAACATACCCTATATGTGAGCCACATGGTGTAGATAAATATTTTCAACAACCCCAATCAAACATACCCTATATGTGAGCCACATGGTGTAGATAAATATTTTCAACTGCATACTGTAATATAAACTAAAAATAAAGAAGAAAATTAAACAGTAATATAAGTTATAGGCTATAAGCTACATATATAGTGCATATTTCTTTAGTATTTTAGGGTCATTATACAACTATATACTAGCCTAGTACCTTATAAAGTTTTTTTTTCTTTTCTTTTCTTTTTCACTCGAATAATTAGCTTGCTTAGATTTTCCTACCCTTGACCGTTGGAACTAGGGTTTTGTGGACGAGATATATTAAAAATATATCAAAGTATAAAACTATGGTTGTGTTTGGATGGATTTCTGCACAATTGGTTTGAGACAGACTCAAACCGCAGCATGTGTTTATCTTTAATAGTTGCTGGGAGCTTAATACACATTTTTTACATTCCTCAGCTAATTTTATCAGCAACTTTACTTCAGTCAACAGTGCCACAGCAGAGTTCAGTCCAAACCAAACACAGCCTATATGTAGTAATATAAATAACATATAAAACAGAAGTAGTTAATTTGAACCACAATTCAGACGATGGGAACTTGCAATCCAAACATGTAAACATTTTATTTATGATGGGCGTGAGTATGCGCTATCTTCTTGCACACTAAACTAAGTGCGGTTAATAGTAATAGTAGTAGTAATAGTAATAGTAATAGTAATAGTAATAGTAATAGTAATTATCGTGGTCTTCGGCCACCAGTCCCGCCTTCTCTATTGCAGTTGAAATACAAAGCTGCAACAGGAGAACCCAGGCTGTATAGCTGAGAGAATTGTCTGATATTGAAATTCTGGCGCCACTCCGGCGCATCCATATTCAGCCGCCCGGCCGGTTGTTGGAACAGTACCACCGCGAACCGGTGGATGCCCATCGACGGCTGCGGCCCCTCATACCCCACCATTTCATTTCCTGCTTCAATTCTTCGTCATCAGATTAGATATATATTTAGTTTATTTGAAAATTAATTCCTATATAAATATATCTACTCTCCCAACAAATTAGGAGGACAGTAGAGATATAAAATGTTACTTTTGTCATACAAAAAAACTATTACTTGATTTTCTATAAAGGCTAACACTTGAAGCAAGACTTTTATTCGTTCTACGAAGAGGAATTTGTAAGACAATTTTATTTAAGTGTTCGTTTTCTCACCTGAGCTAGCTGCAGAACCTCCAGGAATGTCAGTGACCAACCTATATATATTTCAAAAAACAGAAATTTGAAAAATTAGTGAGAAAGAACGTATACTTGGACTAGTTAGTAAAATATGATCGGAATTAAAAATTAAAAATAAAAAAGTAAAATATGATCAGATGTGTTTCTTTTTCTCATAAAATATAATAATACAGAGAGAGAGAGAGAGATTAAGAGACCAATGGAGGTATTCCCTAAGGTATGGATTTCCAGGACTTGGAGCATCAGCATCAACCATCACCTGCATATATAAATTGTCCATCTAATTATATATCTATATATCAATGCAAGAGCACATTATAGTGATCATATATGGAAGTGACCTAGTGTCATATATTCATGAAAAGCATGCAATTACATATATCAATTTTCAGATAAAAAAACGAGTCCAGTGCAGTTATGTGGTTTTTCAACCTGCTGTCAAATGAACTGCAATTCACCATTTTAACTGCCAGTCTGCCACGTCCAATACATGGCTGCAGTTTCCAAATATGCTGTATAAGTAATAAATTATTCTTTGCCAAACTCACCCTCATGAATCTTCCACAGATATCAAATATTAACAAAACAAAAAAAATTATCCATCAGAGTACTAATGCATGAATGATCATATATTTGGATGTGTACTGTTATATAAGTAGGTACTCACGAGAGGCATGCAATTAACTGGGCTTACAAGAGTATAAAGAGTGTGGTTGTCTTGGCGACTTCCGATCTCAACCCGAGGACAGGTGATGATTTGAGAAGGTCTGAGCCTCGCACCATCACAGAGTATTCGACCATCGCAGTAAACTCGAAGCTCAGTTGTGGGGGTGAAGGGATCCAGAACATCTCCTACAACACGACTTACCAACAGAGGATTCATCCCTTCTCTTGGCATTTTTTTTTTTTTTCTTTCTCGACTACTTACATTTCTCTTCCTTTTCTTGCTGCTCTATTTATAGTTTTTCTTACATGGTGGAATTTGCCACCTTTTTTTTTTTTTTTTTTTTTTTGTCTTTCTTGTTGAGGTGGCAATTCAGGGTAGGGCAAGCCGGTATAAAATTTTATCAGGTTAAAAATTAGCGTATTCAACTTAGGGAGCGTTTGCAATTGCTCTTACTTTTTAAAAGTAATTTAAATTTAGAAATTGTTTAAAAATTATTTTAAAGTAAAAATAGGTAGTGTTTGAAATACAAGTGTTTTTTACCCGTAAAGGTGAGAACAAAAAAGTAAAAATAAAGCTGAAAAACAGTTTGAAGTAAGGAGAAACATGCTTTTGGATTTTGGCTTTAAATTAATTTTTTAAAATCAAAAGCAGGTTTCGCAAACTCCCCCTTAAAATAATATTTTTTAAGCTAAAATTGCAAACGTGATTTAAAAGAGCATTTCCAAGCACTACTTTAGTTAATATCTCTAATATACTAAGGTTGTGTTTGGTTGGGACTGAAGGGTGCTGAGACACTGTTGGTTGGGCCAAACCTGCTTAGCAAAGTAGCTGAGGAAGGTAAAATGTTGGGTTTGTGTGGGTAGCTGAGGAAGAGTTTGTGGGTTGGGAAATTATATTTAATTGTTATTATTATTATTATTATTATTATTATTATTAAAGGTGGGTTTATGAGGGTTTGCTGGCAAACCATGTATAATTTAGATGTTGAATTTGTGGACACCCTGAACTGATTTACCCGCAAACCCAAACAAACATGGCCTAAGATTTTAGAGTTAGTTTTTCGAGACAAAAATATTATAGTCCTATTCGTCTAAAATATCGTGTGAGCTGAACTAGTCAATCATACCGTACTGATTTTCCACCTGGCCCACCTCTAGTCTAAAGTTAAGAATTATGTCAGCCTTTGTGTCACCTTCCTTTGGGTTCTCTAAGGACAGGTGGTGGTACCAGGATTCCTCGTGTGTATGATACCTTTTTTTCCGGGCTAATTAAGTACATATACAATATTTGAGAATTAATGCTATATATAGTATGGGTCTATTCGTAAATAGCATATAATAATCATTATTATATACTTTAACAAAGGGGTAAATCTAAACATAGGTCGGCATCTCTTTTTTAAGACAAAAGAAAACACACGTCGGCATTCCAATCGAGGCCGTTGAATATTGGTGGATCTTTGGAGTCGACCACAATCAAACTCGTATCTTATTAGTGGTGTGGGAAATCTGTCATTTAATTATGAGAATTGTGCACCCTCAAACTCAAGTGATTAGAGTTCTGCAATTTAAGTCATGTAATTAAATATCGAAAAATAAGTAGTGTGAGTGTTTATTGATGGTTTTAGAGGGTTGTATATTAATCAAAATAAAAAAATTGTATATTTCTAAACGGGCTCTTTATATAGGACGAATGGAGTTATTTTTTAAGATTATTTCTATATCTAGTATAGTTTGAATGGAGCGCCATTTCATTTATATGTATATAGCATATATATATATAAGCTGTGTTTGGTTTGGGTTGTGGGTGGTTGGGTACTGTAGTTGGGGTGTTTAATTGGTTGAAAGTGGTAGGAGAAGTAAAAAATATGTGTTTGTTTTATGGGTTGGAGGGGTGAATGGAGAGTTGATTATTAATATTTAGACAAAAACTTGCGTGAGACCGTCACACGGTGTGACGGTCGTGTGACGGGAAAAGTATCATCTTTTTGTAGTAAAAATATCACTATTATTAAATAAAAGAATTACTTTTTTTGGACTAAAAAAGTATCACCCTTTCTACCGAAAGTATCACATATATGACGGGAAAAAGTATCACCTTTTTGTAATAAAGTATCACTGTTATTAAATAAAAGTATCACTTTTTTTGGACAAAAAATTACACTTTTTGTACCGAAAATATCACATTTATTTGCAAAAGTATCAGTATTTTTAAAGTATCACTGTTTTAGGTAAAAGTATCATTGTTTTGGGCAAAGTATCATGTTTTCCTGTAAAAGTGTATTCCGTCACACGCTGTCACATCGTGTGACCCAGCGTGTGACCGTCACACGCAAGACTCACCCTAATATTTAATTGGTGTAGGAGATGTGATGTGTGTAAGAGGTTGTTGGTTGGTGATTGTTTAATAATTGAAGTGTTATAGGGGATTGTGGTTGATTGTTTATTGATGGTTGTATTTTTTGTTTAATTTTTTTTTGAAATTGTGAAATTTTATAAATTAACATATCGTTTTTAAATAAAAAAATGTGTAATAAATTTTGTAAATTAAATAACAAATTTTTTATTTGCAAAAAAAAAATCAATTTTTTTAAATAAATAATTCTTGTGCTGCGCTAAATTTAAAAATTTCTTGTTATATTCTTGTTCTATTTATAATTTTCTTTATATATGTTTCAATTTAATACCACTATACAATCGGCCCGATGTTAAGGTCCTCGGTTTGTAAGCACAATAAAACTTTAATCCAACGTCCCTACAATTTTTTTTTTCCAGAATGGAAGCAATAGCTAATTAAAGAAAGAGAGAGATTAGAGGAGAGGGAAGGTGGGTGGGGGGAGAGGAGAGAGAGGTTTTATTTCTTCACTGTTGCTATTCCGTCATTAATGCGACTCTGAGTGGTGTTGAGGCGGTGAGAGATGATGGAGAGAGAAAGTGGATGTTGGCGTGTTGTGTTGTTCACGTCTCGATAATAGGAGAGAGAGAAAGTATGCCTGACATATAACAGACTTTTGTTGCAGCAATAAAAAGTTGGGTTGGTCCAAACTTCTTCATCAACAAACACACTATGGGAACCGATACCAAACACAGCCATAGACCAGTGAACGCAGCTATTATATCTATTTATATTTATCTATGCAATATGCTGACAGTGACAGTTACATCAACTAGCAAAAAAATATCTAGGAAAAGAATTTTGAAAGGGAAAGCATCGTATTTTACCCCCTCAGAATAAGAAGAAAAAACATTTTGAAACGATAAAAGTCATTTTAATAGTTCCAAATATTTATAGTCCACAAGCATTGATGGACCTACCTTGAGGCCGGGGCCCAATTGTTCTAAATATTTATGGCCACAAGCATTGACGGACCTACCTTGGGGCCAGGGGGCCCACGAGGGTCGTTGGGTCCCCCTGGCCCTATGAAAATTGCTATTATATATAGTTGTATTTTGATCGATATTAAAATTAATTAATTAAATAAAATAAATAATTGCATTGTTTAAATTGAATAATTATTTAATAGTAACCAGTGGATGTATTTTTAAGCATTATGGTATATAGGGATTACATTAGAAATAAAA
>JAUEKW010137278.1:0-11351 GCA_032274785.1 Ajuga reptans
CCAAGAGAACCAGAGATTACATAGAACATCCAAGAAGAATACCTTTCTTCTTGTTCTAAACTCTATCTTCTATCCTACTTCTAATCTGTGTGTGTTTTCAATGTGAATCTGAAAAGTGTTTCGTTTCCCTTTTTCCTATATGTTGGTACAGCTAACAACCTATACTATATATAGAGAGACCACAGCAAAAGAAAACGCGTACAAACAAACAAAGAAACTGTTTACACATTCTTGAAAAACGGTTATAACTGAATCCGTTTTCCAAAAGCTATCTGAGGCATCCAGGTGTTGCACTAGGTGTTGCGACACCTTCTGAAGTTCCTTGTCAATTCAGCATCTCAGTTGGATGAAATTGATTACTCACACCACACCTGCATTATAAAATTGTTGCTCTAGTATTGGTTTACACTTAGAAATATTAATTTTTCCAATAACTACATAAATTAGTGAAGTGGCCACGACGATATATACTAACTTTGCTACAAAAGCTAATCAAATTTTTATTGTCAATTGATTAAATAATTAGTCTTTATGTTGTGGGACACAATGTAAAGTTAGGTACAATCTAGTTAGCTAATATAAAAAGTGAAAAAAGAAAATGCAATAAATAACAAAAAACTTTATATGTTTTCCAGAAACAAGAGAAAGAGTCATAATAACGACATTGTGTCGCCAACAATAAAGTTTTTAACCAATACATGGCCAATTAACACAACTATTTTTTTTCTCAAAAAAATAAAAAATAAAACACAACTATTTAACCAATACTTATTTTCCTTTTATTAGACCGTGTTTACTTTGAAGGAGTTAGATAATTACACTATCCAAAGCAACAAGATAAACGAGAAGGATGGTGATTTTTTTTTTTCTTTTTAACAATGTTATGTGATAAAACTCATGGATGTGGATATTTCCATATCTAATGTTTATTTTCCCAAGCTTAGATATTGAAATAATGATATTTTACTTGTATACTCCCACCTAAAATTTATCCAAAAAAACCTTGGATCAATTAATTCAATGGGCAAATCAGGGTTTTCACATTTATTATCCTGGGCAATGTATAATTATCTTAGGGGGATGAGTGCATAGTTATCTCATGGGGGGAGTTTTCCCGGGTTGAGTGGATAACTCGGGTAAAACTCTTTAGCAAAGTAAATATATATTGGAAATGTTTGAATATATATATACACGGTCTCTTATGTAGTGAATTTCAACATAAAATCTGGTACTTGGCATTGAGAAAAATTGATTAATGCAAATTACTAGAAAAAAATGAACGTGTAGTACTGGTACTTTGTGTTAAAGTTGACTCCATAAAAATTAAAATTGGGTTCTTCATTTTTTTTTTTGAAACAAATTGGGTTCTTCATTACTATATATTTCCTCCGTCTTGGAAAAGTTATTTTGTTTCAAAAACATTTTTCATCCAAAAAAGGAAAAAAAAGGTATATTGTTTCAAAAGTCAATGTCTTTATCAGTCAAAGTTAAATTAAAAAAAAAATTGATTTCACAAATAATTAAGTTACATATCACATATGATTGAATAAGTCATCAACAAAGAAAAAAAGTTGGATAATTGAGAAAAGTTTTTCCTCAAAAGGTTGTACCCTCATCGAATTAATTATAACAATAAGTAAAATGTTTTGGTCCTGGAAGAGTACATATAGTATTTATACTATCTTTGAGTTAAACATATTAAGATATATTAAATACAAGTTTTACCCAAACGATCTATTTACTTACCTAGACTATTATACATTAGGGAAATCTACAAATTTCACAAATTTGTGCTTAATTTTCATGAATATTCTTTAATAGTGGTAGTATTGAATAAATATTGTGTAAAATAATTTAATGCAAAAATTCTAAAAGAATAGTTCTTTTCTCCATTGTTATTATAACAACTACTTTTCATTAATATAGAATTTAAATTGTGTAAAATAATTTTCTACATTTGCTCTTCTGTACTAGTTATATAGTAGTGAAATCAATTTTACCAAAGAGTATAGTGGTATATATTTGGATGACAACATTTTGTCTCCATTTCCACCGAACCCCACAACAAAAGGAAACGAGGATATATATAATGTGTATGATTGGTCTGCTTTTTTCTGTTACGTACATCACCACATTTGCTGGTCTTGTTTCATTTACTTGGAGAATCAATCACTCTTCATTTCTCGTAAAGTAAGAGAGAGAAAGACACATAATATAAAATAAATAAAATAATATGGATGAGACAATAAATATTTTGTATTATCATGTAGACCAAAGTGAAATGAAAAGGATCCATTTCCCTCTTGAACTCCAAAATTCATCATTTTATCTTAGGGTGAGTTTATTTTAGCAAATATGTATGGATAGTGGGTAATTTTGTTTTTTTGAAATGAAAGAAACTTTCATTTAAACTCATAATGAAAACATACAATCGTAGCTAAAGAGCTAAATTTCCAACTTAGTAACCGAAATTAACTAAATTGAAAACTGTGAGCTCCAATCCTTAAAGGACGGACTCAAAAGGGTGCCGAATGCCCACTGTAATGAACCCTATCCGGGTTAACTAGAACATTCCTGAAAGAAACTTGATATCCCTGAAGGGAACTAAAGACTCCAAAGCCTAGAACAATCCAAGTCAAAGCACATCCTAAACCTAACCAAAAGAGGAAATTGCGTAGGAGACCTCACCAGGGATTAATCTAGACGCATCAAACAACCAAACATGAATCCAACACCAAACAACCAAGCAAGAAAAAAAAAATGGAAAAAACAGAGAAACTACAAAATTCAATAGAGGAATGAGTTCTCCCCCTCCAACAGTCACTGGACCGCCAAAGCCGGCGCCACCGGCAAACCCATCGACACCGCTGCTTCCACAACCGCCCACCTCTCTTCCAAACATGCACCAAGGCGAGATCAGTCAAGGACTGAGTCGGAGGACCGCAAAAAATGGAGGATGGAAACCCGCCTCCGGCTCCGACGAGATTTGAATGGGCCAACGTAACCACCTCCGACGAGATCTGGAGGAGCCATCGTCTCCGATATTTTCAATTTTTACTTTGTTCGAGTTTTTTCCCAGATTATCTTGGCAACCCGGGATAACTCGTCAAAATTCAAGATAATGTAAGATACTTATCTCCCAATGACCCCTTATATAGTTATCCAGCACTCACGATAAGGTTGAGAAAACCCATTTTTGTCCTCTTAGATGAATTTCTACTTTGGTCATTTCAGTAAAAATCTCTTATCTCAACATATAGTCTCAACAAGTAAACATTAGATATGTATACGAAATACCTTTATTTATTAGTTATATACGAGAGTAAACACTGAAAATAAATTTTAAACATTCCACTATCCCACTATTTTATCTTGATGAAGTGCATAGTGGAGTTATCCCACTACCTTAAAAGAAACGTAGTCATTTTATTTCAATGCTTATGATTTATTATAGGGATAAGATACAAATACACCCTCCAATTATATACTCAAGTGCAAATTGACACTTCAATTAAATTTGTGTCCTATCAAACACTTTATGTTTTGAATTTAGCTAAATTAACACTTCATCTTTTTAAAAGCCAACAATTACACATTGTCGTCTAAATTAAATTTGACAGACGTTAAAGTGTGCTGATGTGGTGGTTGGGGCCACACTCGCACAACATTCACATTCTTCTTCTTCACCAAAACAAAGTGATTCACGGCTGCTCCTACTCTCGTGTAACTCCTCCTTCTCACCATACACTCTTCAATTCGCTTCAATCTTCTCTTTGTATTGCAGTAAGGTTTCTCATTCAGGCATTTTGTCATATAGTTCTGCTACATATTAATAACTTTAGCGTTCTGCTATGAAAACTGAAAACACATCTTCTCCAAAGGTTTATCTATTAATCTAATGCATTACTTGAAGAAGCAGATCTCAAACGATCTACCTGAGCGGAAGTTCTTCCTTCCGAAGGCCTTGTCGCTCGCCGCCTGCCAATGCGATGTCTTCTCAAAAAGCGTCGTTCAGACATCGGTATCAACTCATCAATCTGATTATGCTGCAGAAAATATAAGTTGGGAAAATAATTTTTGATTTAATTGCTTTTGGTGCTTATTCAAAGGGTAAGACGAAGTTTAGATCCAGTCATTCACACGGCAGAGTATACCAGCGACGGCGGCCACAAGTTCCTGAGAATGAGATTGTTGAATGAATGTGGCCCCCAGCACCACGTCAGCACAATGTAACATACGTTACCTTCAATTTAGACGGCAATGTGTAATTGTTGGCTTTTGAAAAGATGAAGTGTTAATTTGGCTAAATTCAAAACATAAACTGTTTAATTGGACACAAATTTAATTGGAGTGTCTACTTGCACTTGAGTATATAATTGGAGGGAGTATTTGTACCTTACCCTTTATTATAAATCCCCCCATGACCATGTACATATACACACTCCAAAAAAATATCATATTAGAGATAAAAATTAGTAAGAGATAATACCAGTCTTTATATAACAATGAAATAGAGACAAGATAGTGACAAAAAGTGACATTATGACTATGTTTGATTAGGGTTACCCCAAGCAGGTTGACGTTGGGGGCAACGTGGTGATGTTTGGCATGGACAATGTTGGGACATTATTTGGTTGGGTAGGTTGGCAATTGCATGTTTTTTAACTTTCCTCTCCCCTCTGTAATTGAAAAGACATGTTTCTGTCTCTTATCTCTCTATTTACCCCAAATTATTTACCCCAGCCAACAGTACCTCAGTCTTCCACAGCCGCAATCAAACATAGCCATTTGTTTTACAACATTAGCATTTGTTAGTCACGAACTAAGAACCAAATAATAAAGAGGGCCGTGATCCGTCTCTATTTTTATTAGGGATACCAAACAGGCCAATCATAGCGGTTTCATGCTAGCCCTAGCGGTTTTTGGGTTTATAGGGCCTCGGTCTTATTGGTTCATTTTTAACGGGCTGATACATAACCATAACCCTACCGGTTTTCGGTCGGGCTAATCGGGCCACTATCGGGCTACAAGTCAAACTTTCAAAATTATATATATATATATATATATATATTAAAATCCAACAATCTTAGCAATTAAATCATAAAAACTTATTCCGAATCCATTGTCTTCGTAAGAAAAATATATATATACATCATAATTAAATCAATTTCCAGAACTAAATTACATCAGGATAATTAAATCAACAAAATTTAAGAGGTGGTACGTCCTAAATTGGGCCTAGACCCCTATAAGGTTAGATGGGCCATTGATCGTTACTGAGTCTCATACCAATCAAATCTTCACTTATTAAGTTTAATTTCAAGAACAGTGCAAATAGTATGAGATAGAGAATCAATCATAGAATATGAAAATAAAGTAATATGTAACTTTTAAAACTAGCCCCTAGCCTCCAAGTAAAAATAAATAAATAAATAATATATTTCGGGCCAGCCCTAGCGGTTTTACGGGTCCGACGGTCCGGGCTAAAAACTCTAAATTTTAAACGGACTATATATTTATGAACCTAAACCTAGATTTTTTCGGACGGACTAGGGTCGGTCCGGCAGGCCGGGCCATTTCAGCATCCCTAATTTTTATATTGATCTCTAATTTCATATTAGAGATTGAAATTCATTCACTAAATTTAGAAAGGAAAAAAAAACTCTCTAAATTATAAAGCATGAGCTGCAATTCTTACTAAGGTATATACCACAGCAACAAAAAAAAAAAAAAAAAAGAAAGAAAATTATGAGATAAGAATATTTTGTTTTTAATTGAGAACGGGTTAACAATTTAAACAGTTAAAAATAGGTGAATAATATATAAATATATTATTTAGTTGCTCTCAGTAGTGCATCAAGAGGTAGCTCCTAGTGTCGAACAATAGCTTCAGGGATATTCAGTTGTCACAACTTGGCCATTAGGCTGCGATATGAAAAAAAAAATTTCAGTTTTTTTCCGATTCACTCATATTTCACATAAAAACAATATGTATTTTTTTTTCTGAAACGACAGAATTCATTGCACCTCTTGAAAAAGTACATCACGTAGCCAACTGGCCAAATGGTCCATTTGAACTATGAAATAATTCAAATGAGATCAAGGAACCCCGATTGACAATCCCAAAAAGGGTATCGGGGTTCAAAACCACTCCTAAAACGTAAAAATCCACTCCTACAAGAGGAGACCAATCATCCCAAAAATGGGAAAGCAACAAACGAGATTCGCATCTAGAATTTAAGTTGGTACGCACTGATGCAAAGCAACCTACCACCAAATTTTGTTCCGAAGTGAAAATCGTGAAACCAAACAAAAGAAACTGAAAAAATACAAAAACAAACTCAAAAGGCATCTAAGTTAACAAAGAAAAAAAAATACAGAAATCGAAAAACATCCTCCCCTCTTCTCTACAAACTGCACCTCTGTCCGCCGGCCACCGCTATCGCCCACCACCTGCCACTGCCAACAACCATGGCCACCAAGGACCACCAGTAGGAAACAAAAATCCCAGATCCAAAGACACAGAAGATCCACGTCCCATTCACAAGAATACACTCACCAAAACAAATCTTCAAGAGAAATTTCCCATTTTAGAATGGTCGAGAGATCCACCGAAAATGGGGTAAGCACGTGCGCACAAAATGGGATGGAGAAATGTGTGTAAGGACGGGTGAAGCAAAAAAAATAGGCATAGATCTATGAGGGACAGTGGGGGCTGGCCGGCGACCATGGTAGTCGCCGGCGACGGACGGAGCACCCGGTGTAGCGGCAGAGAAGAGAGGGGGGAAGGTTTAAAATTTTAGGGTTTTACTTTAGAGAGCAGAGAGAGAGTTTTTTTAGAGAGAGAAATATGCCGGCTTCAAAAAAAAAATACTGTTTTTTCAGGATTTTATTTTTGAAAAGTTCCATTTAGAAAATTTTGTTTATGGTCATAATTTATAGTACCTGGGTTTACGATTCAGGTTCATATTTACAATATAGGATTTAAGCTTTGTAACTAAACTAAAATTTTATTTTATAGTTAATAGGTTTATAATTCATGAATTTACGTGAATTTAGGGTTAATGATTCATAGGGTTCAAGATTCACAATTCATTGTATTTATTTATTTATTTATTTTTTGGGCGTGGAATACAAAATAAAATACAGATAATTGAAGAGATGATATGACTCATCGGGCCGCATGAAACGTGTCATTTCTCGACTGGACTAGTATATTCATGTGATAGTGTCTGTAACTGAGACTTAGGTCAGGTTTGACCCATAGCGCGGGTAGTATTTAAAATAAATTACAAAGGTACATGATAAATGGCACCCAACTTCTACCTATTTAAGGTTTTAAAATCACTTTATTTACAAATAATATCAAATACAAAATTTTTCACAAAATCAATTCAAATTATTTTTCTAAAACCATAATTATTTACAAGCATCCTCTTAATCCCGGGTGACACTAAAATCTGAAATATGACGTGAAAAGTTGTATATGGGATACACCAAGACGAGTAGATGAGGTACTAGCTACTACTATTTACATTGACAATCATCAGATGGACCAATTGCAACCAACATATCTAAATTGATAAAGTGAAATACCTCAAGTGTTAAGAGTGTCACTACCTATAACTATAGATTATGGATTCGAGTCACAGTGACTTGTGTTAAAAAAAAAAAAAAAAAACTTTCTAGAGTTGTACTGTGGAGTACCACATGCATGGTTCTTTCCTAACACACTTTACAACAGTACAAATACACACTTATTTCCTGCATTATAGAGCCCATTCACACACACACAGAGTAGATACTTTTTGTTAATGGCCACCTAAAGATTCGACGCCATGACCACTCTCCTCATCTCCTATGCTCATAAAGTCATAATGTTATCCTCCCTCGTTCTTGTTCTGGCTCGGGCGTCGACTGCTTCAGCCGACTGCACAAGACACGCCGGAGCCGAGCATCCGAACAAGAGCGATGAGGCACTCAAGTTCAAACTGGCTGCAATTGCTTCTATACTGGTCGCCGGCGCCTTAGGTGTCAGCCTGCCCCTAGTCGGCCGGAAGTTCTCCGTCCTCCGGCCGGAAAATGACATATTTTTCATGATCAAGGCTTTCGCGGCCGGCGTGATCCTCGCCACGGGGTTCATTCACATCCTTCCGGATGCGTTCAGGACGCTGACGTCGCCCTGCCTCAGCCGAAACCCGTGGGGGAAGTTCCCCTTCTCTGGTTTCATCGCCATGGCAGCTTCGATCGGAACAATGATGGTGGACACGCTCGCCACTAGCTTCTACAAGGGCTTGCATTCGAACGAAGCTAAGCAGGTCAACGCGGATGAAGAAATCGGGGATCGTGAGCAGGCACATGGCCATGCTCACGCAGGCCCCATTTCGTCCCATGGGACGAAGCTGTCAGACCTAGTCCGACAGCGCATAATATCACAAGTACGCTCGTTGAAATTACATTTAACCTTGATGTTCTTGATTCCAAACAGCACTCCAGTGAATCCCTTGTTTCTTTTCTTCCAATTTCTCATCAAACGATCTGTTTTGCAGGTTTTGGAGCTCGGAATTGTGGTGCACTCCGTCATCATTGGTATCGCGCTCGGGGCTTCGGAGAGCCCCGATACGATAAAGCCTCTGTTGTTTGCTATGTCGTTCCACCAGTTCTTTGAAGGGATGGGGCTTGGTGGATGCATCTCTCAGGTATATATATATATATATGGTTCTGAGAATCAAGAGATTATAATGTTGTCATAATGTTTTCATGAGTAGCTTCATCTGGTGGTGGCCTGAACAAAAAAATGTAGTCATTCTGTGTTGATGATCATATATTCCAATTCGATAGAAAGTTATTCTACTCTCCACCTTTATTTCTCATTCGATCCTTGTTTAATTATGTGAAATTTCACGACGTTTTCATTGATTATCATTTGCAATATAATCTTTTAAACATAACATAGATATGCATCACCTTTGTTATTTTTCAATTCGATGCATCCGAGCAGGCTCCAATTGCTGACGTTGACCCTGAAATCGACATTTTGACTATCCCCACTACAGACGTATAATCTTACGTTATTTTTAATTGAAAATAATAATGTTTAATGATAAAATAATATCGTTTTTATTTAATTTGGGTTAAGAGAATTAATACAATTACATGTATGTGAATAGGCGGGTAAAAAAAATCAATTTTAGGTTCCACGTCGACAATTGGAGCCCAGAACTTGCTTGGTGCATTGAATTTAAAAAATAAAAAAAAAGTCTTTTATGATACAGTTTTTGAGACAACAATTGTGGTCTCTAATAAGTTTCTTTTGACGACTTGTCCTCACAAAACTCTCTATAAATTATTTGAGACCATTTTTATACTACTGTTATGGACAACTAGTTATTGCAAAAAAAATTAGAAACGCGTTTTAGACGACTTTTGTCATCTCAAATACATTATGCATAACTAATTATTGATGCCATGTTGTCTCTATTAACGTAGTCGTGACAAAAAAATATTCTTTATTATCTCAAAAAACTAGTTTTCTTGTCGTTATAAATGTAGTGTACTTCTATATTAAAGTTGAAATGTCATGTTGTAAATGATAATTAGTAAAGTTTTAGTAATTAAGCCTTCCCGTAGGCCGTAACATCTATTATTTGTTTTCTTCTTCTTTAACTTAATTCCTCCACCATCCTTATCACATTCATCTGATGGAAACAAAATTAGGCCAAGTTCAAGTCATTGACGAGGAAGATAATGAGCGTGTTTTTCTCCCTGACGACTCCAGTGGGAATCGGGGTTGGTATCGGAATATCGAGTGTTTACAAGGAGAACAGGTCGAGTGGACTAATAGTAGAAGGGGTGTTCAATTCAGCATCAGCAGGTATACTGATATACATGGCCCTGGTGGATTTATTAGCAGCAGATTTCACCAACCCAAGGATGGAAACCAATGTGAGGCTGCAGTTGGGAGCACATCTTTCACTTCTCTCGGTGCAGGGTCTATGTCATTTCTTGCTAAATGGGCTTGATTCTAACTACTTTGTGCTTGTAATAAGTGTGTTTTTATGACTTATGTTGGAAAATAAATTAATCGCCTTAACTCTCCAATCTCATAAACAGCCTACTTAATACTAAAATTATTTTTTGTCTCATAACTTTCCGTTTGTATGCTTTTAGTTTAAAAAATAGTTGTGTTTTCAATTTAGTCCGGTAATTTAAAAAATTGCTTATAATTGGCCCTATTTTCGCTGCCGGTGGCCAAATTGGCCGGAAAAGCACACGTGACAAGCCAACAAATCGGCCGGGATTGTGTGTCACATGCGCTTTTCCGGCGAATTTGGGCACCAACAGCGAAAATAGGACCAATTGCGAGCAATTTCTTAAATTACGGGACTAAATTGAAAACGCAACTATTTTTTGGACCAAAAGCATACGAGCGGAAAATTAAGGGACCAAAAATAGTTTTAGCACTAAGTATGAATGTACGTTTAAATAGTGAAAGATGCCATTTTTTTCTCATCTTGTAATTTCTTATATTAATTTATACATTTATAAACTTTACAATTAAGAAATTATCAGTTAGAAAATATACAATTCAAATTGAAATCATTACTTAGAAAACTAGTATAGTACGGTTTGAACAATATTTGAAAGATCAAATAAAATTAAAGTTATGGAGTCTGTAAGTTTTAATAAAATGATGGTTAATATATTGTAAAAATTCAGTGAAATAAATATAATTTTTTTTTTTTTAAAATGTATTTTTTTCCCTATAGTTTATTCATACCACACATTTTTGGACTGGCATCTGTGGAACATAATTGAATAAATTGTATCAATTGATGATAATTTAAGCGTAGATCTCATATATGGTCAATTGGCATATGAATCGCACATGAAGGTGTTAATTTGAGTTACGAATCTTATTTTGTTGAGCCGATTGATATGTGTTGAGATATTAAATGGTTTCACATGTTAGTTGTCCCACATTAATCTATATATATATAATAACAGAAGTACACTACTTTTAGTAAGTAGTCATTTTCCCGCCCAAAACATTAAGGTACTATAAGAGGTAAGTTTTTAAAATTTTGAATTCCCTTTGTTTAAATCTCTATTATTTAGTTTAGATTTTAAATTTGAATTGAGATTATTCACTGTCAATTTCAGAATTTTATCAGAACTATAAATTTATTATAGTATATTATTATTTTATTTCATACTTATTATAAAATAAATATTGATTATTTTAGTTCATTGTGGTAAACTGTATATCTCATTAATATTTATTTACATATATTATTGCATTAGCAATCGTAAAGTCTATTTTTCAATACTTATAAGTGTTTATTATATAT
>JAUEKW010137288.1:0-20056 GCA_032274785.1 Ajuga reptans
GAAATGCGTACAATTCAGATAGTTACGGGATGTAATTGAAAAAGTAAAAAACTTTGGGACATTTCGCGGGTGAGGCCATAGTTATGGGATGTATTATGAATTTTTCCCTGTGAAATTGACATCCAATTAACAATTCTCCACCTAAATGAACATAAGAGCATAACACACTCTTCAAATTTTAGAACTTGCAGTTCTCAGTCCTCCAGCACAAGCTTGTGCAAAGTCTAAACTTACCTCCAGGTAAAACCTTTGTGAATATGTCAGCGATATTCTCCTCAGTAGCTATTTTATTTACCACCACAGTGCCCTTTTCCACACAATCTCTCATAAAATACAGTTTAACATCAATGTGTTTTGACCGTTCATGAAAAACTTGGTTTTTAGCTAAATGTAGAGTACTTTGGTTGTCACAGAAGATGTCCACACTGTTCTGAAATATACCAAAATCTTTCATAATACCCTTAAGCCATATGGCTTCTTTAACAACTTCTGATAAAGCTATATATTCTGCTTCTGTGGTAGATAGAGCTACCATGGACTGCTGCACTGCCTTCCAGCTGATTGTTGTACAATACAGAGTGAACACATAGCCATTGATTGACTTTCTTATGTCAAGATTACCAGCAAAATCAGCATCCACATAACCCTTTAAAGGTTCATTTATATTTTCAGTATGTTGAAACATCAAACACATATTTACAGATCCCTTGATGTACCTTAGAACATACTTTAATACCTCACAGTGAGCCTTTCCTGGATTTGCCATAAATTTTCTAACCATGGAAATGTTGTATGCTAGGCCTGGTCTGCTACAGATCATAGCATACATTAAACTACCAACACCACTAGCATAAGGAACCTTTAACATGTATCTTCTTTCATCTTCAGTCTTTGGCTCTTGAGCTTTGGAGAGCTTGAACTGTGACCAATAGGAATCACTACTGATTTTGCTTCATCCATGTTATATCTTCTAAGAACTCTCATCAAGTAGTCTTTCTGGGATAACAACAACTTCTTCTCAGATCTGTTTCTCAGAATATCCATACCAAGGATCTTCTTTGCTTCACCAAGATCCTTCATCTCAAATTCCTTACTGAGCTTTACTTTTACATAAATTCTAGTTTTACTTCTACTAGCTATCAGCATGTCATCAACATAGAGTAGAAGATATGTCATGACATGAGTTCCTTGCTTTTCAAAGTAAACACACTGCTCATATTTGCACCTCTCAAATCCAATGTCTAGCATGAACTTATTGAACCTCAGATTCCACTGCCTTGGACTCTGTTTGAGTCCATACAATGACTTCTTTAGCTGACAGACTTTGTTCTTATTACCAGAAGCAATAAAACCTTCAGGCTGTTGCATGAACAATTTTTCCACCAAATCACCATTCAAGAAAGCTGTTTTAACATCAAGTTGCTGTAACTCTAAATCATCTTGAGCTACTTTTTCTAATAGCAACCTTATTGAGCATTGTTTAACTACTGGGGAAAAAACCTCATTGAAATCAACCCCTTCCTTCTGTGTGAACCCTCTAGCCACTAATCTGGCTTTATATCTGATGTTTTCTATCCCAATTACTTCTATCTTCTTCTTGAATATCCATTTGGAACTAATAACTTTCTGGTTCTTTTGTCTGTCAACTAAAACCCAAGTTTTGTTCTTGTTTAAAGACTGGATTTCTTCTATCATAGCTACCATCCACTGTGCAGCATCCTTTCTTGACATTGCTTCCTTATATGTATGTGGTTCTTGGTGTTCTAAGTCTTCAGCAGTGTTTAGAGCATAATAGACCATGTCAGCATGTCCAAATCTAGCAGGTGGATGAATGTTTGTTCTTCTTGTTCTGTCCCTAGCAAGATGATAATCACTTAGCTCAGTTTGGTCATTCTGAGCTTCATCTTCCTGTTGGATCACTTGCTCTTGATTCTGTTCAGTGTCCTGTTCTACATTTTCCAAAGGAAACTCCACCTCAACTGTTTCTAGTAGTTGAGTAATATCTCCATCAAGATCCTTTGGATTTCCTGCGTGTTTATAGTCCATAACATCCTCTTTAAATGTTACATCTCTGCTTATAAAGACCTTTTGATTGTTTGGTTCAAGGCATCACAGCTTGTAGCCTTTTACACCCTTGGGAAATCCTATAAACACACATTTAACTGCTCTAGGATCTAGTTTATCCTGTTTCACATGAGCATATGCAAGACAACCAAAAACCTTGAGTTCATGATAGTTTGATAGGTCACCATACCATTGTTCATCAGGTGTATTGAATTTGATTGCTGAGGAAGGAGTTTTATTTATTAAGTAGCATGCTATTTGCACAGCTGCACCCCAGAAAGCTTTTGGAAGCTTTGCATCAACTAACATGCTCCTCACTCTCTCTAGTAGTGTTATGTTAGTCCTCTCCACTAATCCATTCTGTTGAGGGTTGTTTGGCACTGTCTTGTGTCTTGTAATTCCTTTAGTTCTACAGAAAACATTGAACTCTTCATTTAGAAACTCAAGTCCATTATTTATTCTCAAATGCTTGAGTCTTTTATCACTTTTGTTTTCTGTTTCCAGGAGCCAGTCCTTGAATTTACTGAAAGCTTCATTCTTGTGTTTCAGTATAAACACCCATACCTTTCTGTTGTGATCATCAATAACAGAAAGGAAATAGTTTCCTCCTCCATGGGTTTCCACTCTTGATGGAGCCCATACATCTGCATGGACATAGTCAAGGGAATCCTTTGTAATGTGCTTACCAGATCCAAAAGAATGTTTTCTGGACTTTCCTAGTATGCAATGTTCACAGAAATCAAGTTTGGTGAGAGTAGAATTTCCAAGCACCTTTTTCTTTGACAACTCTTCCAAACCCCTTTGACCAATGTGTCCTAGTCTTTTATGCCATAGAAGCACTTCACTATTGTTCATAGCAACACTTATAGAGCCTGTCACAGAAGCACCACACAGTATGTACAGACCATTTGTTTTCTTTCCCTTCATGACAGTATTTCCATTCTTGGTGACAAGTATTAACCCATTTTGTGTTTTAAACTCACAGCCATTTGCATTCAAAGTTCCAAGGAAAATTAAATTTCTCTTTAAATCTGGAACATATCTTACATTTGATATGATCCTTTCCACTCCATCAAACATGAGAATCTTGAGTGAACCTATACCCTGAACTTTGCAGCTTTGATCATTTCCTAAGAGGACTGATCCACCATTAATCCTTTCAAAATCAATGAACCAAGATCTGTTAGGGCTCATGTGGAATGAGCACCCTGAGTAAAGCACCCATTCATCACTGATTTTAGAATCAGAAACAGTTAATACTTCTGCTGTTTCATAACCATCTTCTGCAACAACCACATCAGCTTCTTTATTGAATTTATTGGCCTTTTTCTCTGGACAATCTTTCTTTAAGTGGCCTATCTGTTTGTAAGAGAAACACTTCCATTTCTCCACCCAATCAGATCCTTGCTTCTTGGAGGTTTCCTTTAATTGATTCCCATTCTTTTGTTTATAGTTCTGGTTTTTCTTGAACTAATTTCCCTTTTTGAACTTCACAGTTAAACCTTCACCTAGTGATTGATTCCTCTTATCATTCTGTGACTGTAGAAACTTAGTTTTCAAGGCTATTTCAATTTTATCAAAAACAAGTTTGTCCTTTCTTCCAAACAACAGGGCATCTTTAAAATGTTCAAAAGACTTAGGTAGTGCATTAAGTAACATCAGAGCCTTGCCATCATCTTCCAGAACTAATCCTAGATTTTCAAGTTCATCTACCAATTTCAAGAACTCATCTAGTTGTTCTCCTAAGTTCTTTTCATCAAACATTTTAAACGCAAGAAGTTTCTGTTTCATATAGAGCTTATTATAGACAGTTTTTACCTGATAGAGATCCTCTAACTTTTTCCAAGCCTCCATAGCCGTTTTAGTCTTGGAAACTTCCCTCAATGGCTTATCACCCAGACAGAGAATGATTGCTGAGTGTGCCCTTTTCAGAATCTTATTCATCTTGTTTATATCAGCTTTTAGAACAGCAGGCTATTCCAATTCTAGCTTGAGAGCATGATGTAATCCATTTTGTGTAAGTATAGCTTTAATCTTCAATTTCCAGAGGCTGAAATCGTTCTTGCAAGTGAATTTGTCAAGATTCAATTTAATGGATGCCATTTCTGAGTTGCTACGTCTTCCCACAGACGGCGCCAGTTGTTAATTTCACAAGCAACCATAGAAACTCAAACCACACAAACAAATCACCACAAGAACACTTCAATTCTCAATCAACAAGAAAAATAAAGAAATCAAAATAACAATGCACACAAGCTTTACGTGGTTCGATCAAAACTGATCTACATCCATGGAAGAATCAATGTTCTTCAATTCACTAAATCACCAAGAGTTTTACAGCAATTTCACTCTAGATTCACAATCCCCAAATGTACACCCTAAATTTGATACGAACCCTAACCGGAGTAAATCCTCACCAAACTCTCTGATTTTCAAGATGGAAAATGTTGAAACGAATTCAAGATGCAAAAGCGTATATATACAAAGGAAATAAACTGAGATTTGGACTCAAAATGATGCTGATACAGGAAGCGCGCAAAACAGCTGTGAAACAGATTCAAAAATCTATTTTTAACCATCAACAACCGGTCTGGACCGGTTTGAAGAAACTAATCTTCGGTTCTTCAGAAAACGACCGGTTCTTGGACTGGATGGACCGGTTCTTAAATCTGCACCAATTTTCTGACTTTAATCATATATACTTATGTGAAATTGACATCCAATTAACAGCATCTATTTTTCTCTTGTTTATTTGTTGTCAACTGTTGGCATAGCTCGGGGCTACTAGCGCTAGATGTCTCATGGAAATTTGACATTCAGCAATTGGTTCTTTCGCACCTCAGACCAAGTCTTCGGGTAAAGTTTTTCATGGAAATCGAGAAATTATCGGCTTTGGAAATGGATTTTGTGGTTAGCTGAGAAAACAGTTGCTTTTACTCATGCAACTTTGCATAAATATTGGTGCTCGGTTTTATCTATTAGTTTCTAGTTTGTTTCTTCTCCATCTTTACATGCTGATTTCTTATAGAAGAAACATCATAAACCGTTTGTCAAGTTGGGGTAGTAGTTATTTTGGTGTATGAGTGGTTTTGAGAGGATCTGATGATGGAGGATTTATTTCTTGTCATATGTCCAAAAGGTTATTAAAGAAGAGGAGGCTTTTGCGATTAAGGAGGCTCTCAGTTGGGTTAAAAGATTGGGATATTCCAATTTTATTGTTGCGTCTGACTCAAAGGTTGCGGCTTAGGCCATTAGTACTTTATCTCCATATTTTAGTGAGTTTGGTCCTTGATCTCTCATGTCGCCGTTTTCTTATGGATGAGGTTTTAGTTAAAGTCAGTTTTGTTAGAAGACAAGCTAATCGGGTTGCGCATAAGTTAGCGTGTGCCACCGTGCCACATTCTTGTCTTGGGTCTTTTTTAGTTGCTCCAAATTTTATTCTTGCTTTATTAGAAGCTGATTGTAATCACTCAACTTGATCAATATTATCAACTTTTGTTTAGGTTTAAAAAAATAATCAATTTTTAATATTTATAATCATTTTTAAAAAATCTCTTATGTTTGAAATAGAAGTAATTATAAGAACCAATAAGGGTTTGCAGAAATCCCCTAAGAATCTACTTAGTAATAAAAAACACTACATAATTAAGTTATGAGACTTCAAGCAATTTTGTAAATTTTAGTCCTAACACGTAACCCGATTTTTTTATGGAAACATGTATCACAAAAGATATGAGTTTATGGGATCAGCAGTATTATCATGAAATATTATTCGGACCTGTTCCAAACGACTTCTCCGACGACAAATATGGTGGATGTGGTTTTACAGCATGTCAAACTATATAGTAGTTATAAAAGCTATGAATGATTATCTACAAGTGCATTTCACAGTTCATGAGGTTTGAAGAGCCATTTTCAACATGAATCTTACAAAGGCACCGGACCCGTACATGTTTGTGGCCCTATTCTTTCAGAAGATGTGAAATTTTATTGGGAAGGATGTATAGGATGTTGTTTCGGGGGTACTGAATGGAGGGGGCGTTTCAATGAGCTGTAATGCTACTGTGGTTACCATTATTCCTAGGGCGAAGCAGGCCCTTTCGGTGAAAAAATACTAGCCAAGTAGTTTATGCAAAGTTTGTTACTGATAAGATTGTAGCTCGGGCTATTACAATCGTTTTCGATCATTTTTTGCACAAGTTATTGACCCGCATCAAAGTGCATCCTCTCCTAGATGAGTGATTGATCTCATCATGTCGTCGTTTCTTATGGACGAGGTTTTTGTTAAAGTCAATTTTGTTATAAGACAAGCGAATAGGGTTGTGCATACATTAGCATATGCCGCCGTGCCACATTCTTGTCTTGGGTCTTTTTTAGTTGCTCCAGATTTTATTCTTGCTTTATTAGAAGTTGATTGCAATCACTCAACTTGATCAATATTATCATCTTTTGTTTTGGTTTTTTTTTTTTAAAAAAAACAATTTTTAGTATTTACAATAATTTGTAAAAAAATCACTTATGTTTGAAAGAGAAGTAATTATAAGACCCAATAAGGGTTTTCAGACATCCCCTAAGAATCTAATTAGTTAATAAAGAACACTACATAATTAAGTTATGAGACTTTAAGTAATTTAGTAAATTTTAGTCCTAACATGCATCCCAATTTTTTTATGGGAACATGTATCATAAACGATATAAATTTATGGGATCAGCAATATTGTCATGAAATATTATTCGGACCTGTTCCAAGCAACTTTTCCGACAACAGTTATAGTGAATGGGATTTTACAGCATGTCAAACTATTAGTTATAAAAGCTATATTATCTGCAAGCGCCTTTCACAGCTCAGGAGGTTCGAAGAGCCATTTTCGACATGAGTCTTTCAAAGGCACCAGACATGTACATATCTGTGGCCTTATTCTTTCAGAAGGTGTGGAATTTTATTAGGAATGATGTATAGGATGTTGTTTCGGGGATACTGAATGGAGGAGGGGTTTCAATGAGCTCTAATTCTACTGTTGTTACCATTATTATCTCCTAGGGTGAAGCAGGCCCTTTGGGTGAAAGACTACTGGCCAATTAGTTTATGCAAAGTTTGTTATAAGATTGTAGCTCGAGCTATTACAATCGTTTTTTATCATTTTTGGCACAAGTTATTGACCCGCATCATAGTGCATTCTCTCTGTTAAAGAATATTAGCATGTGCTCATGACATGTGTGAAGTGAAGTGAGAGAAGCAGCCATCAACAAGCAACCTATCACATGAAAGACAATATTATGCTTATCAAGTCTGTTAGCAAAGTCATGAGGTTGTTGTTAGCTTTTAGTTAGTTATTAAATATATTGATTAGCTCCAACTTGTGTGAAGTTGTTACAGAAGTGACAAGCCTTGCATTTTTCTCTTTCAGCTATATATATGTAATTCATCACTAGATCAATAAGATGAAAACACACTTTTATATTCTCTCTCTCTCGATTCTGCAAGTTTTAACATGGTTTCATGAGGCAGGCTTGAATTTCGATCTCTTCTTCCTTGATTTAAAGCTCGCACTCCAGTAATTCGAAACTTTTGCCTGTTTCTATTTTTCATCTTCAATTTCTTCTGCTTAATTCACACAATGGCAACTCAATTCGTTCTTCCAACTCTGCAAATGCTTTCAATTAAACTTGATTAGGCAAATTACACCTACTGGCGATCTCAAGTGCTCCACATGGTTAGGGTGCATGGATTCGATGAATTCGTGACTGGATTAGACGATACTATTCCTTCTGGATGCAATTGGATTCCCTAGGTTGATAAATGGGTAAAAAGAGCATAATCCTCGATATTCTACGTGGATAAGAAAGGATCAATTGCTGCTTTGCTGGATGTTCAATTCGATGGAACAATCTATGCTTGGTCATGTCAACAGGCGTGCTCATACATTTCAAGTGTGGAAAATACTTGAAGATATTTTTCGATCTCAGTCAAAGTTAATGAATCTAAGGTATCAGTTGCAGTCTCTCAAGAAATGAGACAAGAACATTAAGGAGTATATTCTGCAGATGAGGTGCCTTGCTGATCAGCTTCATGCTACAGGCTAAACAATCTCAGATGATGATTTAGTGTTGTGCATCTTGGGCTGTTTAGGTTCATATTTTGGGAGTGTGGTTGTAAATGTCACAACTAGAGAGAATTCAGTCTCTCTTTCTGAAATATGTTCTATTCTGCACACTCATGAGATAAGAATTAATCAACATCTTATGTCAGGCACTGGTTCTAATTCCAGTAATCCAGTGGTTCGCTTGACTACCAAGAAGCCATTTAATGGCAACAGAGGTGCAAGAAACCTAAATCAGGACAGATTTAGGGGTAGAAGCAACTCAAATAGCTCATTTAGAGGAGATGCAAAGATGTATTGCCAGATTTGTGGCAAAAATAATCACTATGATCTTAAGTGCTTCAAGTGGTTCGATGATCTTATCTTGGACCTGAAGTTAATCAAGGTCCTTCTCAATCCAATTACAATCAGAGACCACAACATCCATTAACAGAAGGGTCAAATGCAGATTCTCAAGCTGATATGTTTGAAGTGTTTCAGAATCAAGCTCAAGGGCCTTCCTCATCTGTCAACAATAATGAGTGGTTTGTTGACAGTGGGGCCACACATCATGTAATTGGAAGAATTGGTAACCTTTAACAGAATGTGCCATATCAAGGTAAAAATCACTTGTTGGTTGGTAATGGCTCTACTGCTACTATATCTTATATTGGTTCTGTTGATATTCCTATCTCTACTACTATTTCTATATTGTTAGATAGGGTTTTGCATGTTCCTGATATTACAAAGAACTTGATTAGTTTTTCATAGTTGTTGAAGGATAATCATACTTTTATTGAATTTCATGCTAAATTCTGTCTTATTAAAGAGTTGTCTACTCACAGAGTTCTGCTGAAAGGCTCTCTCAGAGATGGATTATATCAATTGGACTTGTCTCATCTGTCTCTTAAGAAGAATCAGATTTGCACTGCTGCCCATATGTCTACTGCTTTAAACTGTGCTAAGTTAGTTTCTGAATGTAATACTTTATATTCTAATGCTCTTTCTGATTGTAACAAGTCTTCTCAAGAATTGTTACGTTGGCATTATAAAGTTGGCCATCCATGTAATACTACACTTTCTATAGTACTAAAGAAGCTGAAAATTCCTTGTAATGTTTCAAATCTTCCTTTCTGTGAATCTTGTAAGCTAGGAAATATGCATCAAATGAATTTTCCTTCTGTCAATCATGTTATGTTCCTTTTGAGATAGTGCACACTGATGTGTGGGGGCCAGCTTCATTTACCTCATCTGATGGTTTTAGAAATTATATCATTTTTGTTGATGATTTCACAAGATTCACTTAGATCTATCCCTTACTTGCAAAATCTGAAGTTTCTTGTGTCTTTTATCAGTTTCTCAAGATGATAGAAAGGCAGTTTCCATTTAAGATAAAGAAAATTCAATGTGATACGGGAGGAGAATTTAGAGCTCTCTATAATAAACTAAAGTCTCTATGTATTTTAGTAAGGCATTACTTCCCCTACACACATCAGCAAAATGGCTTAGTAGAAAGAAAGCACCATCACATAAAAGAAATAGGCCTTTCTTTAGTTGCTAAGTCTCAGATGCCTTACAAATATTGGTGGGAGGCTTTTAGCATTGTTGTTTACACCATTAACAGGTTACCAACTACTGTGATAAATAATATTTCTCCTTTTCAAAAGCTTTTAAATCAAGAACCTGATTATCTGTTTTTAAAAGCTTTTGGATGTGCTTGTTATCTCTTTTTAAGGCCCTATAACACTTCCAAACTACAATACAGGAGTAGTAAGTGCATATTTATTGGGTACAACAATATAAACAAAGGATATAAGTGTTTAAGCAAAGAAGATAGAATATATGTTGCAAGAACAATTCAGTTTAATGAAACTGATTTTTCTTTTAATTCTTTGTTTACTATCTCTGCTAATTCTTCTGTCTCTAGTGGTTATTTTGATAGAGTACAATATCTCTTACCCTGTTTGCCTCTCCCTATACATGAACCCAATTCTGACAATTCCACTAGTCATTCTATCAACTCTACTGATTCTACTAACTCAAGTTCTAGTGCTGCAAATAACTCTGGTGCTATTCTGGGGTCTCAGTCTGATCAGAATAGCTCAGATAGTACTTCAGCTGGTTCTCTACAATCCAATCAAAACCAACAGATGTCAACTGGATCCACTAGTTGCTCTGGCTCCTCACAGAACTCTCAAGAACAACAAGTATCAGTTGTTCCTGATATACCCCAACAACCACCACCTGTTGCACCTACTCATTCCATGGTCACTAGGTCCAAGAATGGTATCCATAAACCTAGAGTATACAATACTACTCTAGTAGATCCAATGGCTGAACCAGTCACTCCAACAGAAGCCTTAGAGATTCCATGCTAGAAAGTAGCTATGGATGAAGAATATGGTGCTCCGATGAAAAATAATACCTGGATTCTAGTGCCCCCAACTAACTTTATGAATCTGATTACTAACAAATGGGGTTTCAAGGTAAAAAAGAAAGTAGGTGGCAGCATTGATAAGTACAAAGCAAGGTTAGTGGCAAGGAGTTTTCAACAGCATGCATGTATTAATTTCTCAGAAACTTTTAGCCCTATAGTTAAGCCATTAACTATAAGATTTGCGCTTACTTTAGCTGTAACAAGAGGGTGGTCTATTGAGCAAGTAGATATTAATAATGCCTTCCTAAAAAGTGATTTAAAAGAACAGGTCTTTATGTACCAACCAGGGGGTTATATAGACCAACAAAAACTTCACTATGTATGTAAGTTAGTAAAATCTTTCTATGGGTTAAAACAGGCTCCCAAAGCTTGGTATGACAAGCTCAAACGTTTTCTATGTTTTAAAGGTTTAGAGCTTTCTCAATTTGATTATTCAATGTTTCATTGCTTCAATAAAGGCAAGTTACTTATAGTTTTAGTATATGTGGATGATATTCTCATCACAGGTGATGATACTAAAGCTATAAGGCAACTAATTGAAGATCTGGATGAGTAGTTTTCTCTAAAAACACTTGGTGAAGTAAACTTCTTTTTAGGAATTGAAGCCTGCAGGAGTTCTGCAAGTATACATATAAACCAGGCCAAGTACATAAGAGATATGTTGCAGAAAGCTGGCTTAAGGACATCAAATCATGTCCCACCCCTAATCAAGTTTGTTAGGGATTGTGCTTATCAAGTTTGTTAGCAAAGTTGTTAGGCTAGTGTTAGCTTTTAGTTAGTTATTAAATATATTGATTAGCTGCAACTTGTGTGAAATTGTTACGCAAGTGACAAGCCAAGCAGGTTTCTCTTCCAGCTATATATATGTAATTCATCACTAAGATCAATAAGATGAAAACACACTTTTATATTCTCTCTCTCAATTCTACAAGTTTTAACACTGTCCTGGATGGTTGATTGATCTCATCATGTCGTCGTTTCTTATAGATGAGGCTTTTGTTAAAGTTAGTTTTGTTATAAGACAAGCGAATACGGTTATGCATACATTAGCATGTGCCGCCGTGCCACATTCTTGTCTTAGGTCTTTTTTAGTTGCTCCAGATTTTATTCTTGCTTTATTAGAAGCTGGTTGCAATCACTCAACTCGATTAATATTATCATCTTTTGTTTTGGTTTTAAAAAAAAATCAAGATTTAGCATTTACAATCATTTTAGAAAATCACTTATGTTTGAAATAGAATTAATTATAAGACCCAATAAGGGTTTTCACTTTTCAGACATCCCCTAAGAATCTACTTAATTAATAAAAATCACTGCATACTTAAGTTACGAGAGTTTAAGCAATTTAGTAAATTTTAGTCCTAACACGAATCCCAATTTTTTAATGGGAACATGTATCATAAAAGCTATAAATTTATGGGATCTGCAGTATTGTCATGAAATATTATTCGGACTTGTTCCAAACGACTTTTCCGACAACGGTTATAGTGGATGGGGTTTTACAGCTGTCAAACTAGTAGTTATAAAAGCTATATTATCTGCAAGCGCCTTTCACAGCTCAGGAGGTTCGTAGAGCCATTTTCGACATGAGTCTTTTGAAGGCACCGGACCCGTACATGTTCATGGCCCTATTTTTTTCAGAAGATGTGGAATTTTATTAGGAAGGATGTATATTATGTTATTTCGGGGGTACTGAATAGAGGAGGGGTCTCAATGAGCTGTAATTCTACTGTGGTTAATTATTTCTAAGGGTAAAGGAGGTCGTTTTGGTGAAAGACTACTGGCCAATTAGTTTATGCAATGTGTGTTATAATATTGTGGCTCGGGCTACTATGATCGGTTTTGATCATTTTTGGCACAAGTTATTGACCCGCATCATAGTGCATTCTCTCTAGGGTGGTTGATCATAGATAATGTTCTTCTAGGTTATGAATGTATGACTGGCTCTAGAGTAATCAAAGTAAGACTGGTTATGTGGTGCTCAAATTGGATATGAGTAAGATATTTGATATAGTGGAATGAGATTATTTGGAGGCTTTATTGGGACAGCTCGGCTTTTAGAGTGGGTAGGTTTGGTTGTTGATACGTTGTGTGACCTCAGTTTCCTATGAAATTCGAATCAATAACAAGGATTATGGGGTAGTGCGGCCATCTAGTGGGTTAAGGCAAGGTGATCCGCTTTCACAATATTTATTTGTACTTTGTGCACAAAGATTGTCTTCAATTTTGTCTGGGTATGAGGTGTAAGGAAGATTTAAAGGGGTCCAAATTGCGCTGAGTTGTCCAGCTATTTCACATCTCTTTGTTGATGATAGTCTCATATATTTTCGAGCAACAATTGTTGACTGTGTTCAAGTTAGAGCCTGTTTGTAGTCTTATGATAAGGCGTTGGGTCAATTGATCAACTGATAAGTCAACTCTTATATTCAGTATATCTACTTGGGGAGGGGGCCAACAGTTGGGGAGATAAAGAAGATCTTATCTATTGGTGTAGTGAAGGGGGATGAGGATTTTTTGGGATTGCCTACATTTTCTCTTAAAAGTATGCGTATTCAATTTAGATATCTTAGATAACGTATTTGCAAGCATATAGAGGGTTGGTCTGTGAAGTACGTTTTTATGGGAGGGATGAAGTGTTAATCAAAGCGATGTTGCAAGCTATCCCATCTTACACCATGTCATATTTCCAGATTCCAACTTTTATTTGTGAGCAGATTAAAAGGCTCTGTTGCTCTTACATTCAATTCATCTACTGGGGGGCGACAATGCTAGATATAAAGTTGATCTTATCTATTGGTGTAGTGTAGGGGCATGAGGTTTATCTAGGATTGCCCATTTTTTCTCAAAAGAGTAAGCGTATTCAATTTGGATATCTTAGAGAACGTTGTAATCGTATAGAGGGTTGGTCTGTGAAGTTTTTTCGGTAGGAGGGAATGAAGTGCTAATTACTGCGGTGTTTCAGGATATCCCATCTTACGCCATGTCATGTTTCTATATTCCAACTTCTATTTGTGCGGAGATTGAAATGCTCTACTCGAGATTTTGGTGGGGATCCACGGACATTGATAGATCGATGCATTGGAAGAAATGGGAAGCTTTATGCGAGTTTAAGAATACTGGAGGATTAGGTTATAGGAGACTTGTGACTTTTAATAGCATGTCTGGCGATTAATTAAAAATCCTAAATTATTGTTGGCTAAAGTGCTAAAGGTGTGCGATTTTAAACATTCGGATGTGATAGAGGCGGAGGTTGGAGGAAATTCATCTTATGTGTGGCATTCGTGATATTGGAATCAATATCTTTTAGAAAATGGCTTGTTATGGTTTATTGGCAATGGAAAGTCGGTTCATGTTTTTAAAGAAACCTGCATACCAGATTTATTATCTGGATGAATAGCATTACGGCTATCTATTTCAGCTACTTCTTTTGCTGAAAACTACATTCTTCCAGATCGGACTTTGGATGATGATCGTATACAGGTGGCTTTCCTTTCTCATGAGGCACACACAATTTTGAAAGTAACTCTTGGCAAAATTCAGCCAGATTCATAGTATTTTAAATTTGAACTTAAAGGGAAATATACAGTTAAGTTGGAGTATTGGGTTGAACGACAAGTTGTAGCTGACATTTCGAGCTCGGTCTCAATATTTGATGAGAAATGGTGAAAGTTTCTATGGGCTCTGAATATCTCTTCGAATGTGAGGATTTTTATACGGAGGGTAGCCGGGGATATCATAATGGTTAAGAGTAATCTAGAGCAGCATAATGTACCTACCTCTTTTTTTTTTCTTTTTTTGTAAGGGTACTGAGGGATCCACTTGTTTTTCTATAATTTTGTGCGCAAAGTGTGGAGGTAGATGTTGTTTGGCATCTCTTAAGGGGTAATGAGGGTACGCAAACCCAAGAATTGTTGTGTGTTCTAGTTGATAATCTCTCAACTATTGTGTTTGAACAATTGGTGGTTAGAGTATGGGCAGCTTCAAAAGAAATCTGTCGGAGGAACAATGATAGAGGGGCTGCTGTTTGTTCTCCTATGGTGTTATCCCAGATTGATCGGGCCACAGTTTATTTACAGAATTTTTAGAAAGCGGGAGTCACTTTCTAATGCAGGGTAGTCACGGAGCCCACTACGAGGTGGTGGCAGCGCCCAGTGTCATGGGAGCTCCGTCTAGATGTTGGTGCATGGTTCAATGAGGAAGAAGGTCGATTTAGTGTGAGATATATGGTGCGTGATTCGCAAGGAGAAGTACCAGTTGTGAGTGTTCGCTTGATAACTTAGCGTGCTCTGTGTTGGCGGCAGAGGTGATGGCCAAGTTCTATGGGTTGTGTTTCAACATAGATTTATTTTTTAAGGGTTTGCAGATTTTTCCGGATTCGTTGTTAGCAGTGCAAGCAGCCATTGCTAAACAACCTTATCTGGGTTCAATAGGAAAAATCCAATTTGATGTTTTGGAATTATGTACTTGATCGCTGTCGAAAAATGCAGTTTTACTTTCCGTTTTCTTGCCTTATTTCGAGTGTAAAACATGCATTAGACGTTCAATTAGGGCTCGAGTCATGCACTTATGTGAGTCAAGGTCTTATTTTCTTAATTGTATGATTTGACACATTTTTTAAAGTGTATTGATCATATTTTGTAGGGAAAACAAAAATCGAATTTCCAAAGGGCCCGTTGCATACATCAGCCACTTCCAACACACTTTTTGAAGCCCAAACAGGCCCTGATTGGGCTAAAAAATAGTAGTTGACAAGTTCACAATGTCCCGAACAATCATCGTGAAGGAACTTAAGTGAGAAAATGGACGAAAAGAGGTGTCTTGCTCAAAAGAATGAGACGACGTGCAGTTGGATGACGGATCACGGCAAAACTGACCTCAATACTGCCTCCATACCGCCACCGATACCGGTTCTGGTATCGGTCCAGGTATCATCTCGGTATCAAAATCAGGGGCTTGTCCGGATTTGACCCTCCAAGGGCTGTTCTAAGTCGAGTTCAAATCGCCCAAAATTGCGAGTTAATTCGTTGTCTTCAATAGTTCGATCATAACTCCCTCGTCCAAACTCCGATCAACGTGATTCAAATTCCTGAGTGACCCTAAACGACGGGCTACAACTTTCATGATCAGGCAGAAGACCAGTTCGGGCTGAAAGTACGAGAAACGGGCCCATGAATTCTTTGGGCCTGTTTGTAATATTTAAAACTTTTCATTAAATCCATTTTTAACTTTGCTTTTATTACATAATGTACCCCATTTTCCCCTTTAGTTCAGCAGATTTTAGGTTTACAACATAATTTTTCTTTCTTTCTCTTTAAATTGTGACTTTGTATTGAAGACTTGAATCTTTGGAAGATATCCTAGCCTTTAATAGACTAAGTTCTTTCTTCCCTTGTCTTTATTTTTCAATTATTGTTGCTATTGATTTTCGTCCATTTAGTTGTTTAAGTCGATGATGATATTGAGTTCGATTATGCTTGTTTTTGTTGATTTTATGATGTATCATGAGTAGTTGCTTTGATTTCCCAAGGCTATGGAGTAGCCCAAGCCTAGGGATTGGTAGTTTTAGTTGGAGATTTATGATCGATGTAGGTTTATTGTATTTATTGGTGCATTTGTAAAATTGTTGGATGTTTACATGTGTAGATGTTATCTCCCTTGATATTCGTCCATAAAAGTTGTTGGACTTTGATAGGTTAGTGGGCCGTTCCTATGTGAAGTTGATAGGTGTAGCTTGAATCTCCCTTGATATATTTTCCATAGGATTCGTGGACTTCTCCTTGAAAGTGGCCGGGGTTTTATGTGAAATTGATAGGTTTGTGTAGATGTGTAGGAACTAGGGTTCCCTTAGATTCCTCCCTTCGATTTTACAACTTTAATTCCATTTTAAGTGAGAAATAATTGGAATTAGAGGGTAGGGTTGTCTTGAGGACTTCCTTTAAGGTCATTTTTCCTAGCTTTTCATGCCACCCACGTCTCAAAGTGCCGGTCTATAGCATAGTGGGTAAATTTGGTGCAAAAATCCTTAGATTAGTGTCTCGATATCCCCGGGTAACATAGTAGTGTATGCCTCCTTGTAGGGTTAAAACGTATCACACAAGGAACGTAGATTTTCACTACTATGGTTCCGTTACGATACCACCACCTTGAGATTGAAGTTATTTGGGAGTTTAGTTCGTCAACTCGGGCGACGTCATCAACCTAGCATGTCGTGCATCTAGGCATGGCCTAAGGCATACCGGGGGGGATTTATCCCATAATGTTTGATAGAGGAACTTTCCATTGGCTTCCCTTAGACATCGTATAAGTTGCTTTGCTCATTAGATACCAATTCCGTGACATAGGGGCGGGTGAAACCGAAACTTGGGAAATCTCTTTTCTTAATTGTTATTTTTATCTTGCTATTTTATGTATGCCACACAAAAATTACTCTTTATTATTGCTAAACCTGGAACCTTTAACCGACTTAGTTAATTTGTTTGGAGAATCCTCCTTTGGGTTCGATAATCTAAATTACTACCACTGACGATAGCGTTGTAAGACTTGCGACTTTAAAAGGTGAACAATAGTGTAAAAACTAGAGTAAAGCGACTCAAGTTCAGTACTCATCCGTTGGTTCTTGATGTTCATCATGTATCGAGGGTAGCTAATGGCCTTGCGCACACTTTTGCTATGTTTGCTATTTCCTCCTCATCCTCCTCATTTGTTATTTCCTCCTCATCTGCTCATGCTTGGTTTAGTAATGTAGTTAATTCTTTATAAACATACTAGCAAATAGCACGTGCGACGCACGTGACTAATGTTTATTCAAATATAAACTTAAAAATGTGGAGGTCTTTAATTTGAAATAGATTTTATTTAATTTTAAAATATTTTATTATAATCAATTGTATATACATCAAACTATAATGTAGATAATTAATTTTTTTATATTTTTTTTGTATTCTTTTATGATATTATTTTTATTTTCTCATTGTCAAGTTCAATATTATATCATCTACACTGGAGTGTTAGTATATATATAGTTTTAATTATTATCTTTTACTTTTATAATACTCAAATATATTCTAATTTGATTTATCCTTTTAACGTGATTTTATGTGCTTTAAGGTTATATTATAATGAAGTTTGAGTTACTCTTTGCTTTAAATTCTAACCTTTAAATTTAATATTTTATACTTACACTACAAGGAAAAATCAAATTAGAGACGGAATTAATCACATGATATCTGTCTCTAAACTAAAGTAATGACGGACTTGAGACGAAATGTTTGGTCTCTATAATTCGCATCCCTAAAACATATCTATATGTCAAAGATAGGAATTAAAGCTTAAACATGCATTTTAAAAGAACTAGTAATGTTCGAGGGTTAAAACTAATGTATATTTTTTTATTTTATCATGAATTTATACTAAAAGATGGACTATCAAGTTTATATATTTTACTCCTCATAACTTCATAGTTTTAAATAGGGTTAATTACCAAACAAATCACGACCTTTGGTCCAATTTTTAATTGCAACATGTTCTTTAAAACTTAACAATATTAATCACCAACTATAAACTTTTTTCAATTACAACATCAGCTGCATAATTTGACATCTGATTATGTCGCCACTGACATTGTTAGATGCATCTCGACGAGACATTTATTTATCCTCCACCAATTTCACAATCTGTCACTTCCACTACTGTTAATTGAGACTAGAATGTGTGACAAAATAAGTTCAATCATCGATTCACTACATTTGTAACAATGAATGACAAAATAAGTTATAGATATAGGATAATTCCGTCACAGCGTATCTAATGGTAGTGGTGGTGACGCAATTAGATGTCAAAACATACGATTAATGTTGTAATTGAAAAAAGATCATAGTTGCTGATTAATATTGTTAAGTTTTAAAGGTCATGTTACAATTGAAAATTCGACCAAAGGTCATGATTTATTTGATAATTAACCCTTTTAAATATAAATAGTAAATATAAATAATATTTCAACATTATGTCTATTTTATTGATGTTATAACTTAATTTTTTCCCAGACATATTTTATTAACACTGTGTAACTTATTACTGAAAGTTAAATCAAGGGTTCATATGTAACTGCTGAAGTGGTAGTAAACGTGGGCGTTCTTTAGTGCTCTAATTTTAATTAAGAAAGTAAGAAAAAATTATAATTATCTCTCGAGAATGAGAGGTGAGAAATAAAACCAATAAGAACTTTCACCATTATTTAATGTTCTAGTTTTTCATATCTATTTTCTTTTGTGTGTGTGTGTTAATCATAAAATATATTAGTATTTTTGTTCATCATCAAAATACCTAACTTAATAGCTCTCCAAATATTAAATACCTAAATAACTCTCTTGTGTTCTCTATCCAAATAAGAGTCTTGTAATCATTATCCTACCAAATGAAGTCGGACTTTGAAGTTACTTAAGTATTGTTAAACTATTAGATGTTTAATTTTCTATCTTCTTTTTATAAAAGAAAATATCATTAATGTTAAGTTGTTCATATATCACAAGAATTATACATCAATTGGTAAATTATTGTTCAAAGTTTTATTTATTTGTTGATTTTTGCTAATCTTAAAATACATTAGTGCTTTTTATTCACCATCAAACTACATAATTTAATAGTTTTCCGAACAATCGATACATAAATATATTACTTGTAAACTTTATATATTCAATACTTTGATAACGAAAAACTAAAACACTTTTACTTATTGTAAGGATTCCTATATAATTAATTTTATTGATAATTACAAAATAATGCATGACTTTTATCTTTTTTTGCAATTTAATCATAGCGTTTAAAAAATTGCAAAGAAATGCATGAACTTTTAAAATTTTATAATTCAATGCATCAAAAAAAATATTGGTAAAATTGTGATGATTTCGCTGCCAGAGCTAGACGGACTTTGCCATGTTTTCGTAAGAAAACAGAATTTACCATCTACATCCTTATCATCGGCCCCAACCTACTTAATCCTAGATGAACGTGTAGATTATAGAAATAGGTGGAGTAACTTTGAGGATGATTGATCCCTAAAGTAAGAGTTCTTACCTATTGAAGGTTTTTCTCCTCTTCCGATTACCGACACTGAAAGTAGAAAACAAAGTATATAAGGCTAATCCTTTTATTTGATTCAACCGACATGAATAATTTTCATAGTTAAATTGTTTGTGATTTGTTGTGTACGTCGATAACCTTTAGTTTTGTCATAAAAATTAACTACAGTAAAACCTCCATAAAATAATACTCGATAAATTAATAACCTCGATAAAACTAATTATTTGGCCGGTCCCAACTTGGGACCAGTTCAAATTTGGACACCAATCAATTAAATGATAAGATAATATTTTTTTTGGAAATCCTAGTATATATTTAAGGTCCCGACGAAACTATAAATTAATAATTATTAAAAAATTCCCAGATATATATATGTTATCCACTTGAACATTCTAAG